>JAUMHH010165388.1:0-16963 GCA_032359455.1 Chlamys rubida | reverse complement strand
GAGGTCCTGGGTTCAAATCCTGGTCTGGCCCTGTTGTATTTGTGCACTCAGAACACTGTGTTTTTTATTATTATTATTTATTTCATTTTTTTTTTAACAATTTTTCCATAAAAGTCCAGTAAGTTACTGTAAAATCATAAATTTCCGTGGGACATTTAATTTCGTTTATTTCGTGGATAACAAAAATCCACGAAATTAAATCCCCACGAAAACATAAATTTGGTGTGATAAAAATAGGGGAAAATCAGAAATCAGCGAAACATAATGTCCATGAAACAAGCTTGTATATGAAAACCACGAAATTTTAACCCCACGAAAATAAATTGTTCTACAGCACATATTATGTACCCCTTTGTCTACTTCTCTCCCTAGTCCTACATAGCGTCTTTACTACACCAGATATGTCTTATGTCATTTCATTTCATACAGTTTCTTTATCTGCCACACTTGTTGTTATCTTCGGGTTATATTTATTTGCAGTGCTAAATAAGCATTTAATTGTGTGTTATTAAAATAGATATGACAAAAGCAATGCTGATCTTACTTCTCAGTAGTTAGTATTATATTCTACGGTTTTCATGAAATCCGATTACTTGGACGGTATCATGTTCTGTAAATTAGCATATTGTAAACGTTAACCTGAATGTAATGCATGATAATGCATGTATGTTTACAACAACAATTGATAACACAATGGATATCAGTCTCCAACAATAAAATCACATCACAACAAACTCATTAATGACTGAATAGTCGCCAATAATGTACAACAAAATAAACTAAATAGTCACGTATATTGAAGAACAAAATAAATCTAACAGTCACTTGTATTGTATTGAATTACAAAATGAACTGAACAGCCGGTAGGATTGAAGAACAGAATGAACTAAACATTCATCAATGTAGAGCTAAATGAACTAAACATTCATTAATGTAGAACTAAATGAACTAAACAGTCTTTAACAATGGATAAAAAATTATGAACCTTAGTCACTATTAATTGCTGTGGAAAACTTAATGAACTTAACAGTCACCAACAAATGAGAACAGAGTAGACTGAACAGTCTTCAACAAGAGAACAAAATGAACTACACAGTCACCAAATATGGCTATGTAGAACAACAGATCATATACCTTACGTCAAAATTCCTATGTTAAGGAAAATTACCGAATCGGGAAATAACTAATTATCGTCATTAACAAGGAAAGACTTTGTTTATTGTAAAATCCCTCCAAGCATTTCTTGACACGTGGACATTTTTATTTTTTATCCTATCTTGCAATTCTTGTTTGTTCCTAATACAGATTTAATCTTTTTGCATTATACCTTCGCTGTTGTTTTATTACACAAGGCCTTGTACAATGTAAGCGAACTGAACTCACCTCGAACGAGAAACAATCCTCTTTGTGACGTAAGCAATGGCTTTCCATTTGAATTATGCCATTAAGAGGGTGATGTAATACTATATCAAAAACCTTTATCCAGACATTACAACCCAAACCAATTTTTGCTCGATAAACTCGACAGGAATTCCTTATCGAATTTGCTTTTTTGTTTTGTTTGTGACTAACAACAATGTCTGACGACAAAAGATACTCGTTATGTGTGGTCTTGTTTACAAATACCGTTGTTCGTTTTATAAAGAAGGTGTAGAGTGAAGGAGAAATCAGAAGAATTTATAATATATCTGATATTACAGCAAGGCCATTCTTTACATGTTTAGGATCAGTTTTTAACTGGCGTCGTCAAAACATATCAATGGAAAATTAAAATCTTCGACATTCTAATTATGAATTAAAGTGGTATATTGTTGGATTAACATCATTTTTCTCAGACAAAAATATGCGGGACTCTTTATGTGCTTACACTTAACAGCTGTTATTGTTGGGTTTTTTTAATACTTCATTTTTAACATATGATTTCACTTGTCGTGTTTAACAATATGTTAAATGTTAAACACAACAAAATGCAA
Source organism: Chlamys rubida (assembly GCA_032359455.1). NCBI lineage: Eukaryota > Metazoa > Mollusca > Bivalvia > Pectinida > Pectinidae > Chlamys > Chlamys rubida. The sequence continues at coordinate 14,990 of JAUMHH010165388.1, read as the reverse complement.
TTGACATGATATTAACAATCATTCATATTTAGTTTGTTTGTAATGTATTCTTTTAAAAATTACAGTTGAGGAACAAATAAACCTTTTTTATATAAATAACATAATAACAAACATAACAACAGCACTGGGATCGTCTCTTGCTCTTCCATCTCTCCATTTATTTACAATGTATTAATTTTGCAAGCGTCAAGCTTTTCTGACACAAGCAGATGTAATTGAGAAATGGCGTAATTAAGTATATATATTTGATATATAAATTAAAAGTCTATGTTGAATATACAATGCAATTGCTGTGACGTATATATATATATATATATATTACTTACATGTACACTGTCTGCCTGTTTGAATATTAAATGCATGTAACGTATTCATTTAAATAGAATTCAAGTGAGTTTCCATTGTGTTTTACCCGTGTTTGAATTATTCATAACGGCACGGCTCCACGCTACAGACCTGAAGGTGATTTGGGGTATATGGACGTGTCCGGTAACATGTCCCACATATACTGATTTGGAGGTGAGTACGGGTATATGGACGTGTCCTTATGACCGTCAGATCACTTTGTACTCACTCAACCTTCACGCACGAGACGGTCACGCAATCAGAGGACATGCAAGAATTGTAATGTGTGAAAACAGCTACTGGACTTCTTAATACTCTTGGGAATATCTTCCAACGGTGTTTATGGTTAATGGTTTGTTAGGAAGATATATAGAGGTTCCCCAACGAGTAGTGATTGCATGGCTTTCGTGTTTAAATCTCACTCGAGTTAGTTAATTTTCAAATTTTATGACGACACCAGGTTTACCGAGTGTCTTTTACAATTTGAAATGAGTAACGAATGTTAGGTGAACATCATAATCAACCATCACAAGTTTGGGGATATTTTTCTCTCACAACGTTAAGATACTGTATCTAGAAAACCATATGTTTCTCTAAAGAATACGTATACTTTATTCCTGTTTACGATCGGGGAAACAATTGCCATAACTATGAAGTTACAATGGAAGATGACGTCGAAAGAATTGCTGCTTGACGTCATCATTAGAAGATTGACCAATAAAGTAATGTCCAGTGTGTTACTCACAAGTGGGTTACCAAAAATGTTTACATAGCGGTTTTATCCGATGAGTCGAAAGTAAGGAAACCTATAGTAGTTGTGAGACAGAAATCTCTACCAACCTACGTGCGGTGTCATTATCTGTATGATATTAGAATAATCTCTTGATACTATAGTATACGGAATAAAGAGCCAGCTATTTAAAAAACAAGTAAGTCAAGAGAAAAAGCCAAAATAAATAAACGTTTACAGCAGCATATTGCTATTTCGTCATTTGAGTGTTACTAAAGATTAAACTAATGCAAATCTCTGTCTAAAATATGTGTTTCGACCTACATGTGGTAATAGAGCAAAATTGGGAATATATGCCTCTAAAAGCATCCATCACGTTGTAAACCTATCTAAATAATATATTTTGCTTTTTCGTAGATTTTTGCTAACCAAAAAACTTTCTTGTACATATTATCTGAAGCTGACAACTAAAAATCTCTACAGCACGAAACAATATTTATTTTATTTATTATTATGATGATTGTGAATAATTTCATTTCATTGATTCAAATTTTGCCTTAGTGTGTTATTAATGAAATGAAGCTGAAGAGCGTTGAATCCTGATCCTAACATATGAAGAACCGATGTGACTGAACTGTTACTGGGCCGTTCAACTAACTGACTAAATTATGTCTTAGTGGTGTAAGCATTTAAGTTGAACTGAATCATACAACAAGTCAGTACGATAACAACAAGCGATAACTCGATGTTGTACACAGCATTTTCACCCCGCCCAATTTGCCATCTGACCTTGTACAAATTTGTGAAGGGATGGAATTAGTCTTTCTGTCATATTAAAGCTTCGTAACTATATACAGCATGTATTTGTGACGTGTTAAATTTTGTATATGATTTGTTTTACCGTGTACAATTCGCCCTCCCATTTAAAGGCGAAAAAATTGGGGGAATAAAAACGGATCAAACATTTCCTGTTTGCCAGTAATAATTTACAGCTCAGTTAAACCATAACATTACATTCAGATGAATATTACAATACCACATTGAGATATAACACATGGAATTGTATTGTTTATTGATTAAGCTAAGAGCATGTTTGAAATTTAAATCCCAGATACATAACGGCTCAGTTGAAATTTAGTCTCGTCGTCTCTGGGTTTTTCCGACAGTTTGGCAGATCGTTCGAGCTTCGCTAAATTTAAATCCATAGTGATAATTTATTCCATTAGTCAATAACAAAGAGAGACAGATCAGATGACGAACTCCACATGGGGATGGGTGATCTCACATGATATCACATTTTACCCTTGGTGACCCATTGTACTTGAGCATATTGCTGACATAGGCGGGTTACACACGAAACGTTGTGCCCTTGAACCACTGCAAGAGGTACTGAAAATTAAAAACAAAAAATGCATTTTACTGAATTTCAATGTATCATGTATCCCCCCCTCATTTTTATCTACTTTGTTAAAAGCTCAATTTTATCTCATTGTCTCAAAGAATAATCTGTATATCACTATTTTATTCAGGAAAAAGGAAAGTATTCACCATAGTATGTTTATTACCCTCATTCCTATACTATATGTACTATATGGCAGAATTGTCAAGGGTAAGAAATGGACGTAGGAAAATTCTATCTAAAACCTCATTTAACGTGCGCGACGTCATAATGTGACAACAATGACATGACGTCACGAAATCAGGAACATTCCAAGGAGAGATCTAGAAATTTTGACGTGTTCTTGTGGTCCTTGAACTAATTCTAGTGATTGGAATGAGAAAGAAATACCCTTTCATGCTAAGAGGTGTGGGATAGAGAAATAGATCAAGCTCTTGGCTGAAAGCCTGCTTCAAACCCGTCAATTTTACCGCCATGCTGCCGCGCGATGATTTTAATGTACGTCAAAGTATCCGACTAGTGTAGTGTAACCATCAGCGAGGTGGCGCATACAGAGACTTCAATTTTGTCACGACATATTCCAGTGATGCTGAGGGCGTAAATGAACGTTACACTTGCAATGCCGATGAGGGGATCGAGAGTATTGGAGTACTGAAAAACAAAGGGTAATACTCAAAATAGAGAAATGCGAGGTGAACCAACTGAAATTGGTAATATAGAATCCATACCAATAGACTTAGTAGCACTAAAGGCTACCAGAACAGTTGAAAGAACTGTAATTATTTTCTGCACTTTTTTGATCAGCATGATATGTCGTAAAAATAATTTCCCCGTGATTGAAAGGGTGTATGATTATCATTTCGCGAAACAGAGGGATGAAATGAGTGATTTGCGAAATAGAAAGTATAAATTGATTGGTTTGCGAATCAGAGCTAGGGTGTAAAATGATGGATTCGTGAATCAGAGCTAGAGTGTAAAATGCTTGATTCGCGAAACAAAGGGTGTAAAATTACCATTCGCAAAACAGAAAATGTGAAAAAAGTATTGATTCGCGAACCAAGGCTGGGGTTTAAAATGATTCATTCGCGAATAAAAGGGGGAATATGATTGATTCGCGAAACAAAGAGAATAAAATGATTGCTTCGCGAATGAGAGGTTGTAAAATGCTTACTTCGCCAATTAGAGGGTGTAGAATGATGACCTCGCGAAGCAGATGATATTTAAATGATAATCACGTGAATCATGATCCCCTTGTGAATCAGAGGTTGCGGGCACTATCGCCTTCACAATTGGGAATCCTAATAATTTGTTACCTGTGTATATTGGCTTGGCAAGCCATCAGGGATCTCGGCAAGACATCTGTTATATAATGTAATTTCACATTAAAGTCTGTATCATTTCGTTCAGAAATAAAAACGTGAGTCATATATTTTGGCCATTGTCCATAAATGCTGGGGCTATTGTGTACTACTATGATGTTATTGCCGCCGGGTTAGACATGGGTTCGAGGCTATGTTATGAGTAAGTAGACGTAACCTTGCAATGACGTTATCTGAGGAGTCACAAGCTACAGGCGATACACGATATGACATCCACCCACTCTACAAGGTGACGTCTTAAGTTTGAATTAATTTGATGTTAAATTGATTTGGTACAAAAACATCGTGAACAAAACAATTCAATATATGCCCAAACTTTAGTCAAACGTAATTAGATTAATAATTAATATTAAGAGAGTCATATTTTATACGAAATTAGAAAGCTCATTATTTTCGGTTTTTTTTTTGCTTGCAGCTTATTAAAGTACTAGAAAATACTGTAAAATCAGATATTTTCGCGGGGCCCAAATTTCATGGTTTTCCCAAAAACAATATTTCTCGAGTACATTAATTCGTGGATTGCTTATTGATCTGCTGCCCAAATTGAAACACATTTTCGTTCCCTATCTTTACTGTCTTCTTTCTTTTCTATCTACTTTCTGTTTCATGCGATGTTCCCTATGTAACCGTTCTTATATAACCCTTGCTGTTGCGGGCACGTTTAACACCAAACCAAGACATTATTATCCACTCATACGGAAAAATACCTTCATATTAAACCTATTATTATATCGTGGACAAACTTCATTTGTGCTTACGAAATCAACGAAATTGAAGAAAAAAAACCACCACGAAACTAAGTGACTTCACAGTAAGTAAAATGTGGCTGAGTGCATGAGTGATATTTGAATATAAATAGGACAGGGTACATAATGGTAAGATAAGGATGAATATCAAAGCAATATAAAGGGCACATCAGAAAAATTTGTCAATATCCCATTAGTAAAGGACATGAAAGCAGTCCTTGTTTCTGCAGACGATTACAGATACGACATCTCTTACGGTCACGAGAAAAACGTGTAATATTTCAAAATGTTAGTCATCTGACGCAAATTTCTTGCTTAAAAAATTGTTTACTGGCATTTATTATTATACTTATTATTTCAGGTGAATTAAATTTAATTCGATTGTTTACTTCATATTGAACCCGTGAAAATCTACTTGTCTCTTGAGAATGACGTGAATGCAATTCCTCTAAGTCCATTGACCGCTGGTCGTAGCTCTGTCAGCTGACACGTGTAGTCCCTGCCCAACCTTTCCGTAACAAAATAGCTCCTTTTGTTATAGAATAAAGGGTCGCTCGTCATCAAAACCATGATCCTTTTAAATAATACATCAACAAAATCTTCATACCACGAGTATCGCATGCAAACAGGATTCAGGAACTATGTCTGTCACCTCCCTGACCCTACATTTAATACCAGGACAGCATGTCTATCAGACAAAACAGAGGATTTGTTTCGTAAGAAAATGTTTAAATATTGACAGTTCGTCTATTCCATTGTATTAGTCTAGATATGGTTGATTGTGAAGGTCGTCTGTATGTGACTGCATGTTACTCTGCGAGCTCCACATATTGTCTTTTGATCTTTCAGTGTACCCGAGGTGGCCGAGTGGTTCAGGTGTCTGTCGGTCCACGATCACTAGCCCTCCACCACTGGGTCGCGGGTTCGAGACCTACGTGTCACCCGGTACTGGTCACAGGTTGGTGGTATCTCTCCGGGTACTCCGACTTTCCTCAACCACCAACACCTTGCACGTCCCTAAGTTACCATAACTGTCAGCAGGACGTAAAACAAAAACAAAACAAAAGCAATCGGTGTACCCCATATCTGGAAGACATTATCGTCAGTCCAGTCATCATAACGGTTAAATCCATGACAACCAGCTGAGTTTTAATCAAGTTTAACGGTTCTTTGGGGGAAATAGCTGTGGTATAAAGGTGCATCACAAATATTTACAAATAATATGTATGCATATATAACATTCGAAATAGTGATGAAGAATAGCGATATTACAATAATTTTTATATTTTTCGCTTTAATTTATGACACTTCCTACTCAAAATAACAATGCAGAAATGTTATTTGATGCGAAGCGAACTAGTCAAACAGCCCAATGGAACGTTGTAATTCAGCCCATTGGTGATTTGTTGAAACGAGTTTTTCGGTTTGAAAACGGAAGGGAATACTTAATGTTTTTTTTTAGTAAATACCAATTATGTGGAAACATGGTTGTTTCTTGAACCCTTCGATATTTCATTTCTCACATATTGTTAAAGTTATCGAGTTAATTACATGTGAAGACAAGTTGTATACAACGGACATGTCTTTAAAATGCATGACACATGAGGTACGTTCTGGCCGAATACCCATTGTCAATCAATGTTCGTTCTTAGTGACCCTTGACAAGGTTAATGACCGTTAATCTCGTTACCGTAGCAATATAGCTCGTAAACATGTCACCTCCGATCATCATTGTATGTGTCGCCTGATTTATTTATCTTTGAGTTTTAAAACTTTAAGTCAAGCCGCTTTAGAAATAATTTTGATCGTTCAATATGTATAGTGGTTAAAATGGTTCAATATGTCTACGCTCGTTGTTGACCTTCATATTTTCCAGCATTGGACGGGAAAAACATGCGCTGCAGAAATACTTAACCATCACTAGCTTGCGGTTTCGCTTAATTCTTCGTTTGGATTCGTGTTTTTTGTTTTAGTTTTAATGTGTCCTTGGTTCTTGTCTTCGTCTTTTCGTGTCTTCATTCAGTGACTTGGTTTCTTCTTGTGTGTTCTATGGAATGTCTTTGGTGATATAATGAAAAATTTACGATAATGAACAACTTATAGCCTCGATATCTTTCGTGGGTTCTTTTGAAGACAGTCTATAGAGACTATAGTCCACTGTTTTGTTATTTGTTCATTATCATTTTCTTTCACCGAGACATTTTAATATTTTATTATACGTATATAATATACGATTTTCTGAATTTCTTCAAAATTTGCAAATACATTTTTGTATTGGTAATAACATTTTTTTATTTTTTTTTTAAATTCCAGACAGATCATTTACGGGAGGAACCGTCTGAGGATGGAATACATCAGCTACGGTCCTTTACATTACCGGTAATACTCTCTTAATTATTGGTAATAACATCGTATCTCATTCTTATGCAAGCTTCAGTAGCATAACGTTAGTCACCAGAGGTACGACAGACAGCGTATGTAAAACAACAATGCCGTCGGCAGTAGGCCGTCCCGTTAACTAATGACAGAGACGGAGATCTATACATGGCTATCTGGTCTGTCCTAAGGTCATTGACCTTACCGTCACCTCAGCAGCATTGTCCGTACTCCACACGCGCTCTCTCCGTGACGTCATCTTAATAGCGTTATATCAATTAGCTCCAAAGCTGCCGTATCCTGTCTTGTTAATGGGCAAAAGAACATCAATATTGTCTCTTGGCTTTGATGCTAATATCTTGTTTACTAAATCGACATATTTAATGTCTTGTTTTAGTGACGGAGTATATACTACTAGTTTAATCGTGTCTGTTGGATGATATGTTTAAAGTCAATTTACGTGTTGTAAAGAGACGAATTTCACTCCAATGAATATTTTACAAACGACTGATGAAAATCTCATTAGTCAAATCGCAAAATCGACAATACAAATTGATTTAAAGCAGTTTTAAAAGGATTGACTTGCGAGGATGACTTCTATTGCTGTTTGTGTTGTTATTTAGCTTGTGGCCATGTGGAAAATTCGTTTAGAAAATTTAGACTCTGCTATCTTTAAATGTCGACATTTTCCATTAACTGATCTTTTAACTATATCTTTAACTTGTAGGATAACACAATCTAACCCAACACGTTGTTTCCTATTGTGGAAATTGACAGTCCCTATTTGATTGGACTTAAAATGATTCCTGATAATCGCTGATAAAGGGTGTGTGTTTGCGTCCAAGGTTTTATTGGTACGAGATTGTAGACCAGATTGTTTTACACGTGTCGTCTAACTCCCCAACTTAAACTACGCTCAATCATAGCATGCTTCGTCACAATAATACAACACCTTAACGTAATATTTTAACCTTCAATAATTTCTAAAAAAATATTTTTTAAATAAAATCAATTATATTGCACGAACTGGATTCAACAGCATAGTTTGACAAATAAGAAAATAAATAAAAAAAAATGAAATTCTTAATAAAGGTTGATTGACGTTATATTTCATTAAGCTGATGAATTTGGGTGCCGATCGTATGGGTTGACAGTATGCCTAAGATTTTATGTTGGATTGTGTGAGATTGGGTTCGGAATATTTGATACTCTTTTCTTTATCTACCTTACGAAATTTGACTTGTTAAAGATTTAGATTATAAAAAGATAATGTTACCTTTTGTGTGCTGTTTAAAGTTTTGTTAACTTGATACATCTGAAAATATTTTTTTCAAGAGGTTTTTGCAACTTTCTTATTTCTATTTCATAATTTCTGTTTTTGATTTCGTTTTATTCTAAGTACATGCTGATTTAATGTATAAATTAAAACCAATTTAAACTTTTTTTTCAACAAACAAAGGCATACATAATTATATTAATCTGACCAGGCGATTAAACAGTCGGACCAGGTCACAGTTTTCCTATTTGGACTTGAATGTCTCGCGAAGGTGACCAAGTACGTTCATGAAATTGGAAACCCCAGAAAAAGAAATCGACCTTTTTTAGTGTTGAGTTTAGTTTCGTGAATAATTCTCATTACTTCGTTAAGTACTATTTCATTGCCGACACGATGCTACAACCTATTTACCGACAGTCCTATGTAGGTTTTCATTAAAGATTAATATCATTCTCGCATCCTTCGAAGGTTTCTCGTGTTTCGTGGCAATTCGATTATATCATAATGGAATTCAACTATCTCGTGTCAAGATGTAACTTAACGCCCATTAGTACGACATACTCATCGTTAGTGCAATACTGGACTAACACTAAGATAGGGTTTGTCATATAATGTGTTTTTGGTGAACTCGAATGAAACTGTATATGAACTTACTTTACAGATGAAGAGTTCTAAGAATATAGCCTCTACAAATTGTCCCCAACTCAATTTAAGAAAAGGTCGTTTCTAATCATCAGGGATCGCGTCTCCAACTTAATGCAAAAAGCTAAACAGAGTAAATGTTTAAATGCACTCTATAACCATTTCGTCCATTTAATGCTCCTCAGTGGTAATAAAGGTCAAGAGAATGAAAATTGTCTTCAATGTTCCAAGTTATATGTGAAATACAGCGAAAATGCAGCTAAAACCCACTATAACGATACAAATTTATTTTCAAATTTTGAACATGATTGTGAAAACATTCAGATTTATATACTACAGAACATTAAATTTTCATGGCATTTTTTGTTTTCGTGGTTACAGTGAAATCAGGAATAGTGTTATATGGATTATATGCACAAATTAAGATTCATTAGTGCATGTGTACTGAGAAAAATTTACATAAAGAAAGGGCTTGTAATCAACTATGAACCCTTCCCTAGACGTTTTAATGTGTAAATTCTTAGCGTATAGTTGCATAATTATTATAAAAAGGAATCAATCATATATTAGGACCAAATGTTTAAATGGTATGCAAGAAAAATATCAAGAACTCAGAATGCTTACGTGAGGAGTATGTTTGTCATTGTGTTGCATATACAGTATGTTATACCACGCATGATTTTGTCAATTTTTGTTTTTGTAATAATTATTTCTGTAAATATCAAAACATCTTGGAGGAGTGTATCTTTGATTTCAGACTAAGTTCCAATTTAACATTGCTCCAAAGAAGCATGTGATACCAGGTGGTACTTTGCCGTTTTTTGTGTGTTATAACGCATATTGTTTCACTATTCATAGTAAGCATATATCTTAACCTGATGGCCCTCCGTCTCTAGACTAACACTTATATGTGTCTGAAGAATTAATTGTTGAAAGAAAAATAAAAAACGTCGATTCGCCCATTTCATTCACAGTGTAAACATGTTTGTGTGGGTGCTGTCAATTTGTTTTATAGTCCTAATCACGTATGACTTGATGTGGCGATACCAAGAGTAAAATTCATTAACAAATATTTTATTGATAGAAAAATACAAATGGAGCAAGGTACATAGATATACTAAATTAAAACCATCTGTGAATATCGACGAAATCGAGAGCAAAGCTATCAATGTCTCAAAAGCTACAATTATGTACTCACTACCAGCTGTATTGAGACGTACCTGGTTCCATTCATATATTTTGTTCCTCTTTCCAAACGTAGAAAGAGTTGTTTTGAAAGTACACAACATACCTAGAATTCCCCCTTTTATGCATTTAAAACCTTTGAAAGTAAACAGTTATTGCGACGATCTCCAAATTTAAAACGTGCCCAATAGGCAATCGTTAGCAGTATAATTCTAAGTTAGCTTGATGAATACATGAGCAGATGTTTTGATGTTAAAACGCTTTGCCTACATTTAATATGTCAATTTATTACAAGAGAGACATTTGCAAAATATTTCACCAGCATTTTATCAAGAATTCGGCGGTTGTTTTAGCAAATGTCGTAAAAGGATTTTACTTAACATGCGTATAAATAACGTTTATTGCATCAAGCGAACCAAGCTTTCAATGACGTTACTCGAGTTGTACTCATCACACGTAAGTGTCATTGCTTAAAGGGATGCCGATCTGTCGTGTTTTAAGTTTTAATATTTGACACAGGTACATGATGACATTTACGTCACCTGGCGGCACCGCCTGTTTACTTAGAAGTCCCTAATCACGTATGGCCTCATCACTTTGTAATGCAAATGTGTTTTATACCTCGGCCGAACAAGTCTATCTCATCAGCCCTCCAGGTAAAGCATGTTTACCTGTCTGTTTGTTCCATTCTACCTGAAGCCCATCGCCACGGTCATAAACTTGTTGTTTGATCATTAAAATGTGTTATCTCTCTTCCTGTCCTACTGTATAATTACTATAGAACGTTCACACCTTCTCCGTCAATTTATCCGTATATGTTTGCTTCTCTACGGCTTTATCAATATTTCATTTACAATGTCTATACAACTTCCGGTGTAGAGTTAGCAATTTACTGCGATGTTATAAGAAACAGAACAATATTATTTTATTGTTTTAGAGATATGTTATTGATTTCCAATAATGCAATTTTGTCTTTTATGCAAAGTTGTGGATGTCAGTTTGCTCATCATTCATCATACTCTAGTAGGTCGGTGGTGGGTTCGTGTCAGCATACGAATGACAGGCTAAACAAGGATGTTAAACCTATACCAGTCGTGTGCATCAGTGAAGGGACTTTATTACACCTACGTACAGATACACATTATCAGCAAAAGGAGTAAGATTGCAAAGAAACCCAGGGCATGTGACATAATTAAGGTGTCAAAAACAAACAAAGGAAAATCCGCGGTTCTGCAAAGGGTTCAGCATTAGTCGTCTCGTTTGATCATGCAGTGGTATGCAGCAGGTTTATTTCCCTAACCTGTCCGAGTGTCATTTATTGCTGAAAAGAAAAGTTGCAATATGAATGACTAGCATCACCTTTTTTCCCACTAGAGAGCTTACTATTACAAAAATGACTTGAAAAACGAAGAAAGAAGTCTATTTCAGAATCATGAACAATTGTTATGTCAATACAAGTGAAGGGGAAACTACCTTCAGATCAGTGTAAATAGTTGTGTAAATAGCAACAAAATGGAATTATACAGATGCATGAGATATTTGCATCATTACAGATGAAGTGGCAAAGTGACGTCGTGGACAATGTAAATGGTATAATGTACAAACACAGCAATGCAATAGGTTATTGAAACATATCTAGATGACAATCAAGATAAATAAGTAATAAAACCAGAGCAATGGTTGTGAAATAGTATTAGGAACATATAAAACGTGTAAATTACCTATAGGTGTATACAAATGTATATATATATGTGTGTTCTCAGTCGTCTGGCATGCCTTGCAAGTCTATAATAAGAGCAACAAGGACAACAGCACTTCGGTAATTACCATCTTGTGATAAAGGTTGAGTGCAAACTATAATAATGGAATATGCTAATTATGTGTAATTAGATAAAGTTATTTATAGTAAATAAGTAAGTCGTATTTTTCTTATCGACACTATTAGTATGGTTGAGTCGGTTAAATGAAAAACAAATTAGCAATATCTATACATGATTTGCATGTTTTAATCGTTAAAGCTGCATGCAATTAAGACATTAGGTTACAAAAATACGTAGTGTAGTGTTACTATCAAATTGTATGTTGATGTACTGTGTTTTAACTCCTTGCGTGACAAACCTTACAAATAAATGTCTTTTTCGTGCCAACATTCCACAGAGTTTCACTAAACTGATACCCTAAAAGGAAATGTTCAATTATACGCCGTTTCCGTTCCTGAAATTCTAGTCTCTTTAGAACCCATGCTCTTGAGTCGGCCGATACAGAAGGTAGTATGGTTGTTCACCCAGACCAGTAAACGACCTGTTGTTGTTGATATATAAAAGCTTTTCCTGTTGTTATCTGTTGATCGGTAACTTATGGAGTATGTATCCTTACATTCCAATGCTTAATTTCACCCTTTGTTCAACGATTCATAAATAGATCCGACGTCGTTGCATGAATGGGTCGTTCCTGGCTCACTGTATTTTCCAAACAAACGAAAGTGTCAGGTTAATTTCTTTTCTTAACATGACATTCATTTCGATGGGAAAATGCTCTTGTTGCAGATTTTTTTTTTAAATGGTCTAAAGTTTATAAATGGTTTATAGTCGCAATGTAACGCACGCTTGTTTACTTTAATTAAAGGATAATGCTAGTCTTTGTGTTAAAGCATAATAGATGGTCTTGTTAGATCATTTGTCTTTGTAGATATTATTACAATACATTCAATTTTAACTTGTGTTTTAGCACATGTAAGAATGGTCTACTGTTCCTGTGTACAACCACAGACTGTTCCATATTCAGAAAGAGAGAAAGAACGAAAGAAAGAAAGAAAGAAAGAAAGAAAGAAAGAAAGAGAAAGAAAGAAAGACTACAGTCAATATATCCCCAAACATGATTATGCTAACCATTATCGAAAGCATGTATTGTACATTAAAAAGTTCAAAATGGACTGCAATAAAACAACTCACTGTCTTTATCCTCAAACACCAGAAAAACAGTAAAGCACTATTTCCATTCCAGCTTTGCGTTTGTACCCCCTTACATAATGGTATGTGATTTGTGATGTAGTTTGGGGTCTTTCTCGCCAGTTTTCTTAGCATGGCCAAAGTCAAAACTTCTAAGTGAGTGGAGAATCGGCTGCATCCAGCAGTTTCCGTTAACAGACGCCTGAAAGGCAGTCATAATGGTGCTTGGTCTATTTTCACATATACTAGACTTTACAAATGAGTTACTTTACAGAACCACCGGTGGTATGTTAAACCGTATCAAAAGAGTGTAAAAAACAGTTTCCTGTCTTGTTAAACGTAAAATAATAGACCACTCTACGCCGTCCTGTCGTCATTACGATGGCTTCCTGTAAAATATCGTCCCAAGTACCATTTTTTGTGTTGATCCTTCGTGAGAATTCTTCAGCGTTCTTCAATGAATTTCTGCTAGCATACTCACCAAAATGACCACTAAGTTAATTTTAGTTTGTCTAACAGACTGTTCCGAAAACACGTGCCGTCACTCGCATGAACCCGATGTTTCACTGTTGCTAGAATACTTAAAAAAAGCCACACATTAGCACTGATTCTTTAAGATGCTAAAGCTGGAGGTCAAATGTTAGAATGTCACGTGATTAAAACAATGTTTTTCTGTCAGTTTCACTTTTATTTTTACAAAAGTGCAAACAAACATTCTGGGTTGTGTAGGACTTCTGAGACCGTTTGTGAAGCACTTTTTCCCCCGTGTCGAGTTTGAGCTTCGATTTTGGCCTTGTTTGTTAACACCGTTTTGACCCATTTAACCTAACTGTTTTACGGCGATAACATGGCTTGCATCAAAGTTGTCTTGTAAACATTTGTAGTAATGTCCATTAACCCTTGCTCTGGAACGCTTCTCGAACTTTCAAAGCACTCAAACAGGACCAATGTATAATCGATGCATTAGAGATTCGTCCTCGACACACGCTACACGCTTCAAATACAAGGTGTCGTACGAACCTAAGTTACTTTTTTTCAAACAAGGGATTGTTTCATGTTTATAAAATCGAAACCATCTTTTAATAGTTTGTTATAATTTTCTCGGCCAACTTCTAATGTTATTCAATCTTCGATCGTCTGCTGGTGCTAATTAGATACCAACAATGATTAATGAATTTAGAATATATTTACATAAACATAACTTAAAGTAGTATAGACATCTTGTATCTGTTTGCCGCTTTGCTCCGAGTATGGATACTGACTGGTATGCAGGATGATTGGCATGAATATGTGAATATAAGGAAAGGGGTTTAGATGTATCATTGAGATTGGAACCCCTCTCCTTATATTTATATTAACATAGATATCGTCCTTCAAGATTCGTGCTTACAATCTACAATTTATCAATACTATCTGAAAACCTATTACCGACGGTCGCTTATGAGATCATCGCTATTTATGAAATTGAGTAGCAGGTGAAATTTCCTTGATTCCTGAAATTTTTTATGATATTTCCCCGTTCGGGGTGTGAGAAATAATGCTTTTTATCACAACGCCTTCAACAGCTTTGTTTGTTTAGAAATACAATGGTGCTTGATCAATCTCTGAATATATATGTACAGGACACTATCGACAATCTTCCCTATAGGTCGCTGATAAGGATCCCTGTCCCACTGCAGAAAAGCAAATCTTCATAATTCGACTGTAGGTTTTCGTAGAAAGAGGAATCTCTGGTTTTATTCGTGTTGAACATGACTGTAGCCCTACTGACCAAGATACAACCGTTGACCAACAAGCTCAGTAACTTTGAGCGGGAGTAAACTACTCACAGGTTCCGGGTTCGAATCCTGGGTCTGACTTCATGAAACCATTCTCATGCTCAAGCATGGATTCTGTGCTCAAACCAACTTTCTTGTAACTCGCTTAAATCATGTAAAAGGATCAAAAAGTCAAATGTAAACATT
>JAUMHH010165377.1:5919-16964 GCA_032359455.1 Chlamys rubida | reverse complement strand
GACAAGTTATATCTAAAATAGGAATTAAGAACATGAGATCAAGGGAAAAGTTCTGGTATACGTAATTTCAGCTTATGGGGTCACCTGCCCGACCATATTGGTTTTATCTGTGAACTCTGGTTTCCTCCCGCAAAAAGATCTTCTGCTAGCGACCATCCGGTAAAACAAAATTGATCAGCATAACTTGATACACTTCGTTTCATAATTAGGGCCCCGTATCGGAGATACGGGTGCCCTATAGTAATCACTGTCTGTCTGTCCGTCCGCAAATTTTGTTCCTGGCTGATAACTTTGGTATTTATTGATCGATGTACATGAAACTTGGTCAAGATGTTCAGTTTACAAAAAAACACATTGAGGTAAAAAGTCAAGATCAAAGTTCAAGGTCATTATGTTCAAAGGTCCAGGTCAAATTTTGAATCTTTTCACTGATGAACATTTTGTTATGACATGATGAAGCAAAGTTGATCACAATTAAACAAGGAGTCAACTGACCAAAGGTGCAGGTCATCGAGTCAGGGGTCAAGGTCAAAGATCGAGGTCAAATTTTGTAGCTTTTCACTAATGAGCACTTTATGACATTATGAAACAAAGTGGTTCGGAATTAAACAAAGAGACACACTGCGGTAAAAAGTCGAGGTCAAAGGTCAAGGTCATTACGTTCAAAGGTCAAATTCAAATTTTGCATATTTTCACTGATGAACATTTTGTAATGACATGATGAAGCAAAGTTGATCAGAATTAATCAAGGAGTCAACTGATCAAAGGTCAAGGTCATCGTGTCAGAGGTAAACGTCACTGGGTCAAAGGTCAAAGGTCAAATTTTGTAGCTTTTCACTAATGAGCATTTTATGACACTATAAAGCAAAGTTGGTCGGAATTAAACAAAGAGTCAACTGACCAAAGGTCAATATCACTGGGTCAAAGATCAAGGTCATTTTTTGTATCTTTTCACTGATGAACATTTTGTTATGACACTATGAAGCAGTATTGCTCAGAATTAAACAAGGAGTGAACTGAACAAAGGTCAAGGTCAGTGGGTCAAAGGTCAAGGTTAAATTTTGTATCTTTTCACTGGTGAACATTTCGTAATGACACTTTGAAGCAATTTTGCATTAGAATTAAACAAGGAGTCAATTGACAAAAGGTCAAGGTCTCTGGGTCAAAGGTCAAGTTCAAATTTTGTATCTTTTCACTGATGAACATTTTGTTATGATATTATGAAGCAATGTTGGTCGGAATTTAACAAGGAGTCAACTGACCAAAGATCAGGGTCACTGAGTTAAAGGTCAAGGTAATTTGGGTCCAAAGGTCAAAGACAAAGTGGATCTCTGACTTTGACCCTGGCTCTTGATGGAGGAGGTATTAAAGGTGAAATAAAACAAATCAAAGCTAACAAATGAGTATTGAACCGGTATTTATATTTCTGTTAGCCCAGCAAATATGGAGGTGGAAGGAAACAAGACTCACATCATATTATAGTAAAATGTATATTTTGCTTCCTTGTCCAAATGTCAAACGTCAAGCTGATGATTGATGATTATGGGGATATGTTGCCACAAGACGGGGCCCTTACTGACCTGTCAGTGTTCTAGTTGTCCATGATAAACAAGGTGAATGTTAAATATAACACTTACATTGTGTTGATTAATGTTACTTTGTTCTTATTCCAGTGTACAATACGGGGAATATCCAGGTCGATTCGTCGTACACAATGGTTTGTCGGTCCGGACTTTACATATTCGTCTCGAGCGCCTTCTATGGGTATAGTACTACGTGCTTTGATACGGATCCCCTTTCTGACGTCAGAGTAGCGTGTCATGGACAAGCTACTAACTGTACTATTACTTTTAATGACGCAACCTTCGGAGGAAACCCGTGTTCAGCACACGCGGTCACGAAATATGGATATGCAACAATGTACTGTGTCGGTGAGTGGAATATGCATAGTAATTATATAACGGTATCATTTCGAGTGTTTATAAATGACTTTTGTGTTGATCTATGTTGACCATCTTCATTGTAAACAGTTTTTCAACAATTGAGTTTCATTGTTTGCCCCAAAATATGTTAATCTATCCTTCGATTATATGGTAGTCGTCATGGAGTACATCATAATAGGTATCACATGACGTGCAGTAGGCGCTTACGCTTCCGAAGCTATTGCTCCAAAAGTTTGTCCCTTAGCATCACCGATGAGTCCTGGAAGAATGAAACAGCTGTAAAATGCAGTAAAGTTCATTTTGCCATAATGTGACTATTACTATAGTTTAAAGGTGCAATCAATGTGTTTTAGTTTAATCTTTTTATCTCCTAGTTGT
Organism: Chlamys rubida; assembly: GCA_032359455.1. Lineage (NCBI taxonomy): Eukaryota > Metazoa > Mollusca > Bivalvia > Pectinida > Pectinidae > Chlamys > Chlamys rubida. The sequence goes on along the minus strand of JAUMHH010165377.1, from coordinate 14,643 downwards.
CTTATGCATTCATAATGCCTTCCTGTTTGTCTTGCTTTCCCTGTTTTGTGGCCAATTCAGGCTATTTTATTCAGACCGATGATACTTTTTTATGTTGGAGGCATTTTTGTGTATTTCAAATTATTCCACAGTACGATGCCCTGGCTTTGACTAGTTTGCATGTCTATCACTGGAAATAGTCCCGTGTAATCTGTCTGCTTTCGTTTCAAACTATTGTATAGATTCCAGATTATCAAACATACAATTTAAGCATATTTGATAGCTCTCCTGTAACAACTATTGTCAATGCTTTATTTAACATACATTTCCTTAAGTGCTTAAACACACTTCCAGCATATATCACTAATATAAAAACGTTAAGGATTAGTCACATCATTTGTACATCAATTTCACTTTTATTTTAATGTTACAGTAGTAGCAGACGCCCTACGTCTTTTATACCGAAATAAATACCTGATAGTATGATTTGTTTTCCTTCCAGAATCGTTGAAGTTATCAACATTCCAGGGTCGTACGTATGACTTAGTATTTATGTGACAGTTGGCAAAACTTTAAAATATTTACAGCCCATGCATCATTTATTTGAATATATTCGTCATACAGATACATATCATATAGAAGATTTATACACTAATTATATATCAGTTATACGCTGCATATTTACCAATTTTCCATTTACGCAAACATATAATATTATTGAGTATCAATTAATATTGGTTACCTTCAGCTTGGCGGCTGGTGTTCAAATCTCCAACCGGAACAGCGCCACCTTCTGGTCATGCCGATGTAGCCTCGTTTTACCTGTCGTCCGATACAGTTAATGACGGCACTGAGAGCGTGATGACTGACTTCACGTCAGGAGGTTCTATGTACAAGTCAGCCTTGTTGAACGAGTGGGGAGTCAACCGGACATTTTCAGCTGTACGTACACAGATGTAAACCTGGAATTATCGTTTGTTTTAAATTTGCAGTTAAATGAGACTTACCGGTCCATGTGCAGCTGTCAAAAACTGTAACTTTGGGTTTTAGAAACATTTTCCACTGCATGAATCTAGCTTTAAAAAAATGCAAAGGGGCTGGACCATGATCCAAACTCTGGACATCCGATCACTATACACTTGTTCGAATCTACTGAGTTACCTGATCAGGTGTTGTATTTTTAGGTTGAAGTAACCGGGGCAAATAGAAATAGACTACGTATAAACAGAGGAGTAGAACATCATTTGGCAAAAGAGCGTGGCCATATACATTAAATAGATGTAAAACGTTTCTGTTCTATACAGAATAAGGGATATAAACCCATCTTGATATTGAGTATCCTTGGCCCCATGGGATTTAATTTTTATATTAACAATGTCCCACACCCCAATGGGGACATAGAGATGGACTCAATGGTGGTGCCGAGAGAAGAGCCAATGTTTGGAAATATTTTCAGTATAAGGTTTTAATGAGACTATTTTGCAATGATTGCAGAAATATCCAGGTGAGCGATACAGGCCCTCTTGGCTTCTTGTTTTTAATAATTAAATATTATTGCTAATGTGGTGAGAATTAATTTAATATATTGATATACAGCATAGTATGTTTTCTTCGAAAGATAACATATTTTTACAAATTGTGAATTCAGGTATACTTCTACCGACATTTATTGCTTAAGGTGAAAGGCGTTGATGTATGCACACTTTTTTATCTGCGTATTGCAGGTTCGATACTCGGTTTACAAGAATAATGAAGAGGTTGCGTACATCGTGTACAACGGGCAGGGGACAAGCAAGGACACATGGATGGACTGTGACAATATCCTGTATTCAAGTTACACGGATATAAAAACTGTTTCGAAGAACTACTGTGATATCAAGTGCGTATAACTTCAAATCATAGTAATTAATTAAAATGTTTACATGTATTACAAAGATCAGTGTAATTAGGACAGAACATATTTACATACTATAAAAGAAGAAAGTCTCGCATGTAAATCTTTTTGTGTTGTGACTCATTAAAATGATCGCAGGGTAGAAATATACGCGTTGGCAAGAGGTATTAATAAAATACTATTTTTTAGAAATATGTCTTATTTTCAGACGGTATACTTAACTTTCACAATTGATTTAATCTCCTACATTCATTTTAAGGGGTTTTAACAAAATAAGCCCTCATTAGACCGACATGAAATAAAGTAGCATAAATTGAAAAGGCTGTTGTGAAACCGTTACCTGATATCGTGTGTGTCCTCCTCTAACAGCTATAGTATAGCTAGATTTGCCTTGCATAGAGTTCTAAAGGACATTGCCTGTCAATATGGGTGTTATTCAATGCCTTGTACTACATGGGGGAGTTATATATATGTGTATTTCACTTTTGTTACGCGGAGGGGGTACGGTGATTCCGAACTCCCATGTGTTGTTTATCGCACAAATGCTCGATATAGCAACAAATCGGGACTAAATGTATGTCAATCAAATGGGTCAATAGGGCGGTATTATCTATTGAAAAGTTCCCCGATCAACACCACCTAAACTCGTCATGCTCGAAAACGCAGACGACAGACAGAAAAACGCTCGCCATGGATTCGGTTCACACGTTGATGGGGATCTGTTCGAAAGCATGTAAAGCGAGATTCATCATTAAAGGGCATGCACCTCAAATGTTTCGTGAGAAAACATCTGGCATATGTGCCGATATCAATCGCATACGAAGTGTTCGGTGTTGCGATGTCATAGGTAGACCAACGTACTATTGCGTTTCTTTTTTGTTTGATCATATATATATATATATATACCTTATAAAATTTACAAAAAGAGCGTATGCATTATTTGTGCTAATTTACTCGAAGTCGAATTTTCCACTTTTCAGCATACGTTATTGTAATACCTATATAACATCGGTACTTTATACTTCAAAAGTAACCCTCATTTATATTATAAATAAATTCGTATTGAATGTATGTCGCTATGAGCTATATATTTGACCTTTGACCTCGACCTTTTGAAATGTTCGTCCGGGCATATATTCTATACTGTTTCATCTGGAGTAATCAGATTTGTTTTGTAAATACAACTTTAGATGGCGGGGTACGGAGTACAAACAGTAGGTAAATGATACCTATTATATGTTTTTACATCAACATTTGAAAAAGTTTTCTTGGGCATATCCTATACTATTTTACTTAGAGTAACCAGACTTGCAAGTACATCTTGGGATGGCGAGTGCATGGTACGAAAAATAGGTGCCAGTGACCAATGCTTTGACATTTCACCTCAACCTTAAAAGTTTTTTATAGGGCTCATATTCGATATGTTTTCAACTTTGTGTTGCTATGATTATTATGCTAATTCTTCATTTACAACAGGTTCAACTCTATTTATATATGTATTGACACGTATTACAGTGTACAGCTGATTGTTTGTGCTACACGCTGTCTCTTGGCGTATTTATGCCTCACCCTTGAAGATATAAATCATTTTAAAACGTACAAACGATCCCTTACGGATTTTCATACGAAACTATGTGCTTTTTTAATTACAAAGTAAATGCATTGTGTCGAATTGAGTGTATGAGGGTTGGGTAGGAGTGGACAACATAAATAAGGAAAATACGTCAACTTTGATAAAGATAATACAGTTACATATTACCTATAATGGTGTTGATGCATTTACAGATATCCAACCTCGACGACATTTAAGCATAATTTCTACGTAAGTTCCACACACGGTGGGTGTGATCCCGCTACAGGATGGGTCTTCATCAAAGACTACGGATCGACTTCAGGCTGCCATTCCTGGGCACCGTTCGATGGTTCCAGGACGGAGCCCTATGTTGTGTACTCAACGGCAAGCACGTTAACACAATGGAGTTCAGGTTGACTAATAATAGACTTTTTAGATGACAATTGTTGTCTGTTGTGATACTTACATATTCACAGAGACGTATTTGCTATTTCTTTATGATGCTTATAGGATATATTTAAGGGTTTCCTGTTGATTACAATATGTATCTTACGAGCATGTCATAATATCAATATATATTCAAGAGTGGGTACCACTAGTGCAAATATCGGTGAAGCCGACCGGTTTAGTGAGATTATTTTATATTCAACGAGAAAACGCTAACATTTCTATTTATGACTTTTGAAAATGTGAAATATCGGTAAATTTTGTTATACGAGTGAATAGATATCTTTTCAATCTTCTATTTATCATATTTTGAAGAAAGAGATGAGAACATCATTTCATAAAAAAGTCGGAAATAAGAAGCATAAATGTTTGTGTCATATTCTAATCATGGTTCCATTGTGTAATGGTTCTGCTCTTAATTGGTCAGATGTGCATTCAAGAATGCTTTATATTTTGTAGTTACGTAAACACCATAGTGTATACAGCATGGTGTATTTTAACCAAACATGTATTCTACAAGCTCTTCGTCATTACGTCATTATCTGAAACTGAAATTATTTGTCTTCAAATGCATTGATTAAATTATCTTTCTGATCGGTCAATATTCAAAATGATTAACATATATATACACATGTATAACAACTTAACAAGCTGTATATCTTTACTGTAGTGACTATATAGATTATCAAATTAAAATTTCTGATTTTCATTATAAACAAATTCTAAATTAAGATTTCATAAAAGGAATTGTATGCTTTATAGTGTAAAATAAGCCAAATACGAATTTAACAACATGAATTGTATTTTATTTTTTTAAAGGAAATGTTGGTTATGCAGACGCAATTGGTATATTTGTCCAAGGTAATACATGTTCCATTCATCACTCGCTAATGTTCTTAAGCTCGACTGGCACGAGTGTTTAATATGGTGCGTTGTCCGTCGCCAGTTAACATTTTCTCTGCGCATTCTTCTTTCGAACTGAAAGACTAAGGATAATGATATTTGGCCAGCAGCTGTCTGGAACGGCTTGTTGTGCTTCTCGAGTAAAATACAATAAAGTGCTTTCAACTTTCACAGGGGTAAAACGACTTGAAAAGGTCTAGATCAATGACACTTAAGTACACCACCCATTCAATTTATCTTTTGGTGTTATGTGTTAAATTTAAGGAGCTGGCCTTTACCAAAAGTTAGCAAAGGTTACTATGGGTAATCAAGTCTTCCAGAAAGCCCAGTGTCATGATATTTGTAGCTAACTATTGAAATGTAATATTTTGTTTTCTAAAATACATGACCTAGACAAACAACTTTTAACGTCACGGAGATTAAATAAGCGTGCGTTTTTACTGAATCAGAAAATGACTAAAATAGTGTTACTTACTAATAGGCCTTGCTGGCGTCTTGCTGTTAATTAAGTTTTATCGATTCACCTTTAATTCACGTTCTCAGATACAATTTCATTTAACATTTACTCGTTTTAGAAATATTCTCATGTTGATCAAATGATTAACGTAAGAGTTCATGAAAACTATTCTTACCGTATAATTAAATTACCTGTTTATGTTACATGTAGACTGGCATATGGTATTCAAGGGTGTTGATGGCGTCACTCCTTCGGCTGGTAACCTAGAAACCCTGTGGGAGGGAACTACCACAGAATACCATGGCGACGAGACGGTCAAGACAATCAATAACATCCCAGCCGTCTCGTACAAATCGGCCGTTGTGGAGGATTGGGCAAGCAACTGGACAATCATTGACCAGGTTTGCTCAGTTTTGTTGACTTTATTTTAGATGTGAATTCACAGGCCATTCCTTAATACTTCTCATCTACGACACATATCGAACGACTGTTGTCCACAGAGTATTTCGCAATTTTGCACTATGCGCAATTGATGCGGACACCGCACATCTTGAAGCGTTGTGCGATCTACAACTGTAAGTGTTTCTAATTTGCTGCAGATCCTTCTTTTGCTTCTTTATGATAAATGCCAAAATGATATTCTAGTGAATATCTCGTCGCTAGCATTATAACATATCTTGAATGTATAATGTCTTACGGTTATTATCAGAAAACTATCAATGTTCTCGCAAAATGAGAGATTTTTGTGTATTCTAGTTAGAGAAACACTGATTTTTTTTGGGAAAAAACATAGAAAATAAATGTACCGGTTGTACATTAATGCGTACAAATATCTCAATTATCTTTATTTTACGGTTGTAGGTGAAGTACTCATTTTTCAAATCTGGCGTAGAAGAAGCCCATGTTGTGTTTGATGGTATAAACACGAACAAAAATACATGGATGGATCCTGCAAATGTTCTGTTTTCTCTTGAGTTTGGAAGCACCGTCAATGCCACGACAGCAAGTATATCTGGGTAAGCATACATGTACACCATCTTTCTGCATTAGCATTCAAAATGTGTTTTTCTATATGATGATGGGTTTGGTTTGTGATTTACGTCCTTTTAACAGGTATAGTCACTTAACGACGAGCCATTTTTTGCAGGAAAAGAACCCCGATCTGCAGCCAATACCTGGCGACTTTCTCACGAAGCCCTCGAACCAAAACCCCTATGGTCCAGGGCCAGTGATCTTTGGCGGTCAGGCGCCTTAAATCTTGTCCACGCGGACTATTGAAATGTAAACGATACAATATCTACCATAAATTTGTTCAATGTTACTTTAACTAAAATTCAGAACATATAAGCTAAAGAAGAAGAGTTTCAAATGTTGATTCCTTCTTTGCGTTATATTCAAAATGAATGATCAAACCATACCGGCTGCGTTTTAACATCAGCTTATTGTAGGGGTAGTTTCCTTAACTCTTTTTGTATGCAATCAGCAAATCCAAAATCAAGTTCCTTTACTGTTTGAAGTGTGAACACTATAATCAGTGTACAGATCTTGTAGTTAATCTACAGTCGTGACCTCTAATATAGATAATACGTAGCCGTCAATGCATTAAAATTCACTGAAACAGTATACATATACGCTTACGGGTATAATAAAAAAAAAAAATTGTATTGCCTAATTTGCGTAATAGTTGATTCAGGTGCGACATAAATCAGATTTATCATATTGCGAATGCACACAATAATGATATACCACGTTGACATATAATCATCCTGTATCGTATAAATATAGAAAACAAAATTATCAACAGCGTAAATTGTCTAGAGTTAGCCAGTGTCAGTTCTAATATCATGAAATAACAACTCAAAATGAGTCATTCTTAGCTCAATTATTAGCTCTGTTTAATTATTGTACACTTACGCTCTATTGCCATGTCATGAGGTCGCTGTTTTAGTATGTATCACTATTTCTGTCACGGATGATGTCATTGATGGTGTCGTAGTTACAGAATATGTATAAAATTATATAAAGTGAACGGCAAAATTAAGTATACACTTTTAAAATGAATGTAGTGTTGCCAAACATAACGTTATTGCAAAACCAATGTTATATTGGTGGAATTACATCATTCCAGATACAACATGTAAAAAAATGCAGTAACTTTGTTGGACATTAAGTTCGGATATTGGCTTCCATACATTGTATACCTTGAGCGCGTAAGTTTCCCTTGCAAAGACCACAAGGTTTAAATGTGACAGCAATGTGACTAGACTTTCAATAATGGATAGAAATTGCGCGACTTGGATTCTATAAGCCGGGACAAAAAACGTCATATGGCGCAAGTGATAAATTGCACAAGATTTACGATTTAGTGTCTATTGCAGCGTTATGAACGAGTAGGACATGTAAGACAACTCACTGGAGCGGGACGTCGACGTGACACGTCAGGATCGTTACATCCATAATCGACGAATAGCGTCGAATCAAAACGACGTTTAATGTTGTCCAAGAGAAAACGTTGTGTGGTAAAAGCTAACAGCAATGTCGGATACACAAGATATTGACGTCAAAAGTGTGTGTTAACTGTGTTTAGTTGTGACGTCAAAATCACATGATAAATTGAAATGACCCCTACGTCGTTTTGTAAGACTGTTTGCCTTTTTGGTAGTTGACGGCAGTCCTGATTCTGTGTAAAACATATTTCTCCACTAATTAGATTTTACAGTTACTATTCAAAATCGATTTTATCAGCATGCAATACAATTACTTAATGCCTTTTATTGAGTGTATACTTAATTTTGCCGGTCAGTATATACTGTATATGTGGTTGTTATTAAAGATTATTTCCTTATTAGGTAACTGTTTGCTACATATACTAATACTAATTAAGTGGCTTTATGAATAATGCATCACTAATTATGTAATTGTTATGTCATTTATTATGTGGTAGTTACAAAATATAGTTCTAATTACGTAGTCATTATTTTACATATTAATCAATCCGTCATATTACGTGATACTCGACCTCATTTTGTAATTTATATGCCATTTACTATTTTAAAGTTACAGATTATGTTTTTTAATTATGTAGGCGGTGTAACACATGGATATCACTAGTAACACTGTTGTTTTACATGATACGTCACTTATTATGTAATTGATATGTGATGTATTACGTGGTACAATGTAGTTACAAAATATCCTTCTAAGTATGAAGTCGTTGTAACACAAATACATCATTAATTACACTGTTTTGTTTACATGACACGTATCTAATTATGTTATTAAGATGTCATTTATCATGTGGTTTTTACAAGAAATATTTCTAATTATGTAGTCGTTTTAACACAAATATATATGTTTAATTAAAAGGTTATTTTAGAATATTAGTCACTAATTGTTGTGTAGTTGTGTGTGTGTGTGTGGGGGGGGGGGGGGGTATGGAATTTAATTATTTAAATATTTTAAAAAAATATT
>JAUMHH010165366.1:0-16967 GCA_032359455.1 Chlamys rubida | reverse complement strand
ACAAACCAATGACGTAACAATCAATACCTGCTCACAAGAGAAGATAACTCTGCAATACGCAAAGACGGAATAGTGAGTCATTGCTCGATTTTGCATTTGAAAAGATCATATTCAGAACTTTAATTGTTTACGTTCAACAGTCTATCTAAGGCTTCATTATAGTGTAAAATAATTTTCTGATTTGGAAATATAAGCTTTCATTAATGACCAAGTAATCGTGAATCAATTGTGTATATTTGTATGTCGAAAATTCTTATTTTGTTTTTACATCAATGCATTCTATCTGATAACCGAGGCAATGAAAACGATTAAGAAATCCCAATTTAGTTTTTATTAAGTAGTAACATAAGAATACATAATAATGCATAAGATTTTATTTATAATATGTGTTACAAGGAATATTACTGATTATATATTTCTAATATTTTAACCCGTATATACGGAAAACAAATGATATGTTAAACATACGATAATTTATGTAAAAATTGTCATAATATCGCAGAATAAAATTCAAACACATGTAAAACGATAAATTATTGCATTAAATCACATGACAAATAATTCAACACATGTATGTATAGACTGGAGGTTTCGCACCTAAATGAGGAAATAAGGCTGTTCAATTACCAACTGAAAAGTAAATGTATTCTGAAGAACTTGTATAATAACACTTTTAATTATCAATATATTTTGCTTCATTTCAATGATTATCATTTGCTTTAGCATTTTCTTGAATAATAGAAAAAAGAAAAGAAAATTTCAAAGTTCTTTAAACCCTTCCTGCAAACTTATCTTATTTAATATTTCAAATAGGAAATATACGTTCAAAAATTTAAAACGTTAAATAGTGTTTTTTTTTAAATTACTACCAATCCCTGCATAAAGTTCTAATTGTCATTTGTAACATTCAAAGTGAAATCATACAAGAACAATAAAATAGCTTTGCCATCATTTAATTATTTCAGTTTATAAACCGCAGCTAATATTCCAATAGAAACACGTAGTGTTGATGCACTACTATCCTCGAACATTTTTTTCTGTAATATACATAAGTGATCTTAATTTTACACTACATACATTGCTCCCTCCACACTGTTTAGTATGCTTGATTGGATGACAATTTCATGCGACTATCAAATGGGAAATAAAATACCGGTAAGCATAAATAAAAAGCATCTTAAGCACGCACGAACGCACTTATTTGTAAAATAAATATCCAACACCGATGTATAATATTAACGAACCATCATTAACATAAAGAAGTGTAGGGATACCAGGTAGTTATATAATCATCCTACTTATACTGCACTGTTAACATTGTGTATTAACTAAAAAGCATTTACATAAGGAAATATAGTACTCAGGTTAACAAGCTTAACTGTAAAAAAAAGAAAGACAAAACAAATAGGTTGTTTTTCTATTATTGATCACCATTTTAAATATGTTCCATAAACATATTTTATAATACGATTTTAGTTAAATTAACTGCGGGACTGTAACGTTGTTTGGGAAAATTCAAATGTACGAGACAACGTGATCGCCACCACTATATTGAATATCCCCGACTGCGTTGGACCGTATTAACATTGACATGAACATTTATGTTCTGCAAACTATCATTAGAGTCCCGCATTTAAGGATCTTTGTCCCGCTGGACTGCGGTGTTTGGTATACACAGTAATCTCCCTTTAATTTTGTTTGGATACTACTGTAGGAAAGTTGGGCCAGGACTCTCCTGTTGACCTGATAGCTTTGTAGGTAACAGCCATATATATAGTTATCTGAAGTTCGTGGTTCGAATCCCGGTCTAGCCCCGCTAAATCTTTACACTTAAACTACTTTGGTTGATTATATTTTCTTTACTTCATCTTAATATTATTTTCATAAATATCTCGCAAGATATGGTTTTCTTTTCAGAAATAATTTACCAACGTTATTGTCGTGTCGTGTCGTGTCAGGGAAAAGACGGTTTTAAGACGTACTTACATTGCAGTGGCACGGGACTCTTAATATAACTGTCAGACAGTAAGACAGAAACAAAGTATGAATAACTTAACTTCAGAACGACTGTTTAATACAACATGTGATATTTTTCTGCTTATATAAAAATACACTTTATAACTACAAAGTTTTGATTTCTTAAGCAACCATTTCTGTTTAGTAGACAAAGAAATAACATGTTTACAGAATTCCTTGACGTCATACTAGCACACATAGTTTCAGTGGAGCTTGTCCAGCCAAGTACTGAGGTCCTGGATTTGCTGAGAGACGCTGACCTTCCCTGTTCCCCCATAGGCCTTGTACTGGTCGACAGAATTGTCGTAGTTCCACAACTTAACAATGTCGTCCTCAAAACAAGGGCTGGTACAAAAGAAAAACAGATATTTTAACAATAAAAACGTGCCATATCTTATGAAACAACTTTTAAAAAGACATACTTCTTCGTAGTTTGGTTTCTTTTATAATTCATTATGTAATTAGACGTTTTGATTGTTTAGGATTTTTATAATTATCTATTAAATTAGTTATTAATTTCGTTTTTAGAAACGTTATAGTATTCAAACGGAAAGAACAAATTCACGAGAGTTTACGTTATCATGGTGTATAAGAACAAAAATCACACTTAAAACCAATGCATGTATGCATGATTCGCCATCTTTAACGTAATTGTTATATTAATCCTATAAAATGACGTAAAATTGGCAAAACTGATTTGTCATAACACTCGTGTGATTCGTTTCATATTATGTTAACTTAGCTCTTGTGAATGTTTCCTTTTGATTTTGTTCGACGTACAGACCTGATACTCTTTAAGTCCTCTAAAGTCAAATCGGACAACGGACACTGTTTTTTCTCCGCCATTGCCACGCATGTACCAGAAAGACCATGTGCTTGTCGGAATGGAACCTAGGGAATTAACATAAGTATAAGCTATCATGAAGAGCAGACATTGATTCAAGTATAGTAAAGAGTCTTACCAAATAGTAATATACAGGGCAGTTAATTTGAGGATCGCACAAAGAGTATTAATGTGTCGGTGTATATAGCATTTACTGGACAACTCAACGAAAACTATCCTCACGAAAGATTGTTATATAGATCAATTAGTTAAGGGATAGCACAAAGATTATTGATATGTCGGTATATATAACATTTACTGTACAACTCAACAACAGGCTCCACACGAAAGATCGTTATACAGTACAGGTTCCTTAAGTAAGGGATAGCACAAAGAATTTTACATTTTTTACTGAACTGTGAAGAACATAATGCTTAGCGGATACAATACAGTGATATACAGAGCGCATAGATGGTAGCACAAATAAAACTCTTGAAACAGTAGCGTACAAAACAAGAAGGCAGTAACACGAAAACGGCCCTCGAGAAAGAATGGTACAGGAGACCTAGAAAAGCATTTATAGGATCTCTCATAGAAACTGGATCAGGTAATGAAATAATAGCACGCCCACTCTTTAAGTTTCTTACGAAAAAATACATGTTAAATACCTAGAGTGTAGTTCACATAACAGTTTTCATGAAATGGTCTTATGTACTGGGACTAATAAGTAGCACAAATAAATATATTATAATAAATAAATATAAGAAACAACTGAATGAATTCATAGTAATGATATGTAGGAGGAGCATAGACAGTGACTCTCCTGAAATAGTTGAATGTAAAATTCTGAACAGGTAGCACAAATGAAGGATATCATGCCAACACGGTATACAAGTCACCTTTAAAGTCGAAGCAAGTTACACAAGAGTTGTGTCTCAAATTTACAACCAAATATTGTTATTCAGTGAATTGCTATCATCGGAATTAAGAAACTCGTGCAAATTAAGGCTACTTTGTAGTTACGAAATATATAGTTAGAATCCTTTTTGTTTTATTTCGTTCACAAGCATAAAAAAATATGTTCGAATTCTGTCTTATTAAAATACTATTAATAACCATACCCCCTTCCGAACCAGGTAATATGCAATGTCAGTAGCAAGCATATCTGGACTGAGCGCACCCCTCATCTTCTCCGGGTGGATCTGAAAATTATCAATCAGAAAAAAACATCCCCTTACAAATGAAAACGATAGTGTCAAAAATCAATTAAGGGTCTTCTATATTTAGCATCAAACAACAGATATGATATTATATATGCAGATGATGACATAGTAGGATCGAGAAAATCTGAGATATTTAAGGAATGTATGATGATATCACGATGCATAAGTACCCAATTTTATGAAACTATAAAACAGTTTTAGTATATGAGTTTAAAATTGACCATGTAACTTTAAATAAAACAAGTTTCAAACGCGTTACCTGAAACATTGAATTCGTTTGTGATGTTTGATTTGAAAACTATTTACTTACCTGTAACGTAGACAAAACGCCTGTGGATACTTTAAGTATACCACTGAGAGTAGTATAGGTGTCAAACATGCTCTCTTTATCTTCCTGTTTAAAAAGCATTAATCAATATACTTATTAGATAGCTTCAATGATATTTTATGCATGTTGTCAAATATCGTTAAGTCTGACATCCCGGTTCTTCAGGAAAAATAGCGACAGGTGTAGTTTGGCACAAAAAAAAGAACAATGCGCTTTATATCAGATATTTCATTCATTCAAAGTATATCATTATGTTGACGTGAAGTATTTACATTGTTGTACGTAAAAACATATCCTTATTCTAGCTTTATATCCTAACCCTAAATTTAGTATATATTGGCTCAATTGAGATTCAAAGGATATAAATGAAAATTGAGATTTTTGAAATAAAATGCAACTCCACTAGCAAAAAAGGCTAACCGAATGTGTCAAAACAACGTTAACAAATGCAATGATATTAAACTAATTGTATAATGTCATACGTACCTGCAAATCTTTATTATATGTACTCGGTAATCCCTTTAATGTCATCATGAAACCAGAACACTAAAAATATGCAAATGAAAAGTTTCAGGGAAGCATATATAACACTTACACTGAATTGAAGGGACAATGAAAATTCCTCACTTTGAGGAGCAGAAGCAATGTATGACTGCCATTTTGAAAGGAAGGGCAGTTCAATCCTTCATATTGAAAGGGACAGTGGCGCGGTGACCGAATGGTTAAGGCGTCTGACCATCTTCGATCAACAGCCCTCCACCATTGGATCGCGGATGTTCAAGACCTACGTGGGTCAGTCGCCAAGAACTGGAAGCAGGTTGGTGGTTTTTCTCCTGATATTCATGTTTTCCCCCACCACCAACATCTATCTGACACGTTTTTAAGTCACTGTAGCTATTAATAGTACGTAAGGGCTAAGGCACAAACAAACCAAACAAAATAATATTGAAAAACAGGGGCAGTGGTAAACGTAGAATGACAGGGACAGAAATTAGCTTCATCTTGAAAAGCAGGGACAGTGAATAAACTTATGTTAAAAATATATTTCTGACGTGTTATTTTTTATTTTTTTTCCTTTATACAATTTGTCTTAAACTCTCTGTAATTTAATAAATGACAAATTACATCGCGAGTTGTAGTCATGAGATTTGACTATCCAAAAACCTTACCTTTCCGAATAGGCGCCCTGACTTGCCACGAATCAACTCCAAACTGTCGGCATTCTTTTTCTGTGGCATGATGCTGCTTCCGGTGCTAAAAAGAGGTGAACACCATTTGCATTTCAATTGTTCGTCAATTAATTGTCCGAATATTGTCTAAACTTCTAAGCGTCATTTTAGTTTAGCATGACAACATAAATACTTCAAGAACCTTATATGGCACTTGTTTTATCTAAATATTTTCCTTGAGAAAAAGTCATACATGGTGAAACAGAAACTGTCAAAAATAGCACACTCGACGTCGAAAAATTCGGCGTCGTAATAATTATACCAGCTGACAGAACATTCTTCCTTACGTTTCCATGTAAAAATAAACGGAACTTCTAATATTTCCCCCTAAAGTGTTTAACATATTACACTCACATGCGATGAAAAGCGATTGTTTCACTCGTTCTTTACACAGATGAATAATATATAAATTCTTAACTCATGAAAATAAAGTTTAATTCATAGGGAATCTATTAAATAATATTTCAACTATAGATATAAGTATTTCATAATTGAAGTCCTGAAATATTCTACTCTAGTGCATAAAATGAAAGAATCTTTGTGATTGAAATAGCGTGTCATGACAAAGTGTGCATCAACTAAATGATAGCGATCAGTACGAACCTGTAGGCATCTGACAGTGATATGAAACCGAATTCTTTACTGCAGTAAAGAATAAGATCCTCTGCCCATCTACTCAGGTGAATCCCTAACATAGAGGCCCAGAACAGGTACTCCGCTGCGAGAACAAAACAATTATTCATCAAAAGGGGGGCTCAGAACAGGTATTCCGCTGTGACAATAAAACAACCATTTATACGAAACAGGAGGCCAAGACAGGTACTCCCTCAGGGCCTGTGCCAATAAAACAGTTATTTATCCGCAGAAAAGAAACAGATACTCTCATTGACAAATATATGGTATACCACCTGATATGGAAAACCAGAACATGTATTCTACCGTTACAATGAAATATCTTTTATCCAAAAAAGAGGCCAAGAATAGGTACTCCGTACAGTAATAAAATAATGTGCTACCTAATACGTAGAACCAGAGCAGGGCCTCAGTTTTGAAAATAAACAATGTTTTATCCAAAAAGGAGGCCCAAAACAGGTACTCCTTACGGAAATAAAATATATTACTTAATACGGAGAACCAGAACAGCTACTCTGCTGTGACAATTTCCTTTCAAAAAAGGAGGCCCAGATCAATTACTTCTTGTGGCAATGAAATGATATACTATCTAATAAAGAGAACCAACACTGGTACTCTGGTGTGAAAATAAATTAATGTATTATTCAACACTTTGACCCACAATTGGTTCTCCGATGATATAATAAAATAACGAACTAAGTAATCAAACAAAACAAAACGTGTGTTAGCTATTAAAATGCGAAAAGTAATTATCAAACTATAATACAATCACCTTATATTATAGATTGTAGTTACAGTTTTACATCCTGTCCCTGTAAACCAGGATATAGCTATTGATTGACAGGTCATTATTTTATAAACCAGCAACTAGGGAAATATTTTGAATAAATAGCAAAGCAAGCTTATCCAAATAGTGTCTTACCCACAAAATCCCGGTCGCTGACTGCATCTAAACTATTGCCCGATACCTGACTGAATCCAAGTTCTGAAAAAAGAACAATTTGTTATAATAACAATGTTATATCTCACAAATTAATGTACAATCTGCTGTATTTTCATCAATACGTTACACATTTATTTCAAATAAGAGAACAGCTTGTAAATAAACCAATCATAACAAGAACCAGTTTTATTGTTGAGATTAACGAAATTAGCATATATGGGAACAAATTTAGAGTTACATTTTATCATATTACCTTTTTCGAATATTCGTTAAATACAAACAATTCTCTAAAAATCATCAGGACTACCACTTTACCGTTTTACTTGTCGAATATTTTCACAATGTGACGTCATAGTGATATGACGTCATGTCTGTTATGTTCGTTCTAACATCACAATGGTGATATTACCCATGGTATTCGCAAAATTGGTTTAGATTGCAGTCACAGTGATACTCGTGTTACAATATATTACCTTTTGCAAGAAAGTCTCTGTCCACAGCGAAAGGATTCCCTGCCAGTGCTCCACTGGAAAATATAATATCCTTATTTAATGTTTGATAGGGTATAGCGGTTATATTTCGCGGGGGTTTTAATTACCGGTTTATCACCGGACAACTGGGCAGTCCATGTAAAAACAACACTTACATATAAGTGGCCACATAATATTTATGTGTACACAGAAGGTGATTAATTGATTACAGTTTACTCCTACAAAGGTACATACACATCTGATTTTCTTTCGACTGAAGTCACTGGCGGATGACGACGCTCGGGATCAGTGTTTTCAAACGGTTTACCTGTATTTCGAGGTTCAACCCTTATATGACGACACTCAAAATACTTTGCACAACACATGGGATTCGGGTGCACAACGAAATTTAACACCCGCGAATATGTATTGAATACGAAACCGCGAAATATTGACCCCGCGAATTCAAAGCGCTACACAGTAATACATATACAAGGAGATTCATATATGTAATCTAGTGATCAAAACTGTTATTTCTACTTGTCGAAGGATCCTCGCACAGAACATCATACCTTCCAAGTGGTAGGATGTTAACCCTCTCAGATAGTTCCACCAGTCGCTCCACGTCTCTTTTTAACATCCAGGCATAACTACAAGATAACGAAAATAAAATAAAATAAACATTGACTAACAGAACGTTACAGAGAGTAACATGCATATGGGTTACCTCTTATAGCTGGCTATAGTTGACCATTACAAAATCTAAAACGTTTTGTGTTAGTTTCTAGGTTCAAACCTGTTCTGAACTTTCCATAAAACAATTAATGAAATTACATTTAAACAACAGATAAAACTGCGAGCAGCGAAGCTCGCCTTAACGTTAAACAATCCACCAGTCACACTTTACATACAATTAATTAAAGCAGCTTGTGGTCGTTATTAAGTACATTGACTTTGCCTGGTGACCTTGCTTATTGACCAAGTGTAATGACAGTGCATTGACATTGTATTGACTGTGGGTATTGAATACCTGTATTGACTGTGTATATTTGACCGTGTATATTTACTGTGGATATTGACCGTGTATATTTGACCGTGTATGTTGACCGTGTGTATTGACTGTCGGTATTGACTGTCAGTATTAATTGTGGGTATTGACCGTGTATATTTGACCGTGTATATTGACTGTTCGTATTGACCGTTTGTATTGTCTCTGTGTATTGACTGTGAGTATTGTTGATAAGTTGATGTGTTCATGTATCTTGTGTATTGAATGTACTTAGATGACATTTTCAAGTCTACAAAAGCACATTGGCTGTCTCATATGAATAAATAAAAATTACGGTTCTTGCAGTTGCCATTTTTAACGCAAGCAAACAACGTGGTGTCGTTTTTGCGGTGTTTTATTTAGTTGTTTTCAATGCAAACAAGTAATACAGTTTTAAAGATAAAAATACCGCAAACAAGCGGAAATCACTCTGTAAGACTTGTGGGGTTTTTTTTTTTGTCAATATAAAGAAAAATAGATCAAAATGGACATGGATATAAAACGGTTACCTTAACAACCAGTGACTCCATCTGATTGGCTGAGCTCTTTGAAGGTGGGTGTAACCAGGCATCAGCACGTCTATTTCTCTACATGGACAAAACATGAATAAAAACATCGTTTGATTTATATAAAAAAATAGCGACGTATCTCGCGCTCTATTTCGCGGGAGTTTTATCTTACTCGTATACAGCGAACTACTTATTTTGCGGAGAGTTCTTCAAAAGGATTAGCAAAATGATTTCAAAATATTTCCGAAAAAAGAAAAAAATCCTTATTCCACTGTGTCTAACTAAATGCCGATGTGAAATAGTGATAAGGATGGACTCGACTAGCTTATTAACATGCAGATATATCATGCTAAATAGAAGGAATTTACAGCACGATCATATTCATGTAACATGTGTACATGACAAGTGGATGTTTCTCAACGCAATTGAAAGGTCGCATGACATAGGTTTTTGTTTTCTAATTTAACGCCAACGCAATTCAAATATTACGTGTACAATGGCTCCTTTATATAAGAGTTTGCGTCAATACAAATGTCGCATGGCATAGTTTTTTTTTCTAATTTAACACCAACGCAATTCAAATATCACGTGAACAACGGCTCCTTTATATAAGATTTTGCGTCAATACAAATGTCGCATGACATAGGTTTTGTTTTCTAATTTAACGCCAACGCAATTCAAAGATCACGTGTACAACGGCTCCTTATATAAGATTTTGCGTCAATACGAAGGTCGAACAACAATGTCTCCATTTCATAAGAGATTACGTCACACAGATGAATCCAAATCAAAATACCATGGTAATGAATTGGAGAGACGATTAGAAACATAAACACTTGATACATTACGTACAGTTTGGCCCTGTTGATCATGACTTTAATAAGGTCAATGACACATGTTTTCAGCTCTGTAAGGGCGTCACGTAACCACAGCCTCATGTCTGTAGTGACCTGGTCATTTCGACTTCGACCAGTGTGGAGTTTCCCCGCTGTCGGTCCAATCAGCTCCTGTCACGATGGATATAAGTGATATATCACCTTATCGCTGTGCAGAATCAGTAATTAAATCACCAATGTTCTGTCATATAAAGATACAAACCTGAATAGTCGATTGGTACCGAATTTACAATATATACAAAGGAAAGAAATAATATTTGGTACTTTTGAAACAACAGTCAAAAGTACACGGCCGATACTGCTTGTTACATCATTGCTACATCGGTTTATTTATTTATTTTTGTTATTATTTATTTCTCGGGTTATTACCAAAATAATTTTGCAATCGTTAAGATCGTGTCCGCTCCAACTGCCTCAGTGAACCTTTGTTATGATCGCCTGAACGTTTGAAATTGACATATTCGATTGTCAGCTAGACGGACTACGTACGGGCTTGGACTCGGCAAATAAATAAATTTGGGGTAATATTTTACTAACACTAGGTACTGTAATTGACTTAGAACAATGGGAAATATAGAATGAAATTTAGGAGCAAACTGAACACAAGAAAACAAACTGAAAGTAATGTTTATGTTTAACTTTACTTTTGTTTACTGTCTTTAATGAGCAAAACGTGTTATAAACATTGGAAATGAACAGGGCTACCTTCAGACGCCGCTCGTTCGCGGTGTGGATATCTTCATCTCCTGGTCGTATCTCGAATACGTTGTTTGCCCATTCTTCAGCAACCTTTAAAGAAATGTTGTTAATTTGAAAAAAAATCATAATCCAAAAAGGACGTCCACGTTATAAAGTAGCATCGTAAGTTCAAGTATCACACAAGTTTTATTGTTATACAACTATGTCAAGCTGTTCAATGCTACCACACGTAGGAACACGTGCTGAAATGTGACGTCATCATTATTACTATGTTATGCCATTGCAACATCGTATTGAAGACCTGAACAAACCGGCATCAAATCAAAATGATGTTGAAGAATTGACGATAGTCGGTCAAACCTCGGATTCGTCAAATACCATGTATTCCTCGAACTATTGATCTGGACCCTAGGATCGAGTTCGAGTTTGCGGGTTTTTATTGTATTTGCATACATCTTGGTTATATGATGAGATATATATCGTTTCCATTTCCTGTGAGATTTTATGAAAAAACTGTTTTGAGTTTAGAGAAGATAAAAACGTAAAAAAAACTTGTTTTATCATTCTCATAGGAGATGAAAACAATATCTTTTCCATTGTGTGTGTTTGGTTTGTTAATTGTTACTGTTACTATTGATACTGAAATTAGGATACATTTCAGTGTAATCAACAACCAGTTAAAAATGCCATAATGGAATCAATTTACATAAAAACTGTCTCCTGCATGGTCGCTTGACAATTAACAGGTTAGGGGTGGGTAAAAGGTGAGTGTCTGTTGTAAATTACCCCACAGGTAGAGCTATGTACATAATTATCATTATCAGCCGAATGGTAACCGCAAAAATTGGGTTGTTTTTTATCAGTCAATGGTAAATACTATGTTATCCATGATGAAACATCCCTTATCTTTAATGTGGTAGGAATTTTCACGTTTAGCACCCGGGAGAGTTTTTTTTTCATTTTGACAAAGATTTTATTGAATATTGTAGCTTATACAAATTCAAAAGGAATTGGGCAACAGGCGTAATGCCTATACAAGCCCTCTCCCAGGAGAGTTGGCCCTTGTAATCCTCATGTTTAGTATTACACTTCAGACACATCTAAGTACTAGCTGTAAATTAGTTTTTGTTCATTTCAGTAGTTCAGCAACTCCCAAATTATACATCAAAATATTTGCTCGCGAAAATTAAGTGATTTACAGAATTTATTCATTATGCTTGACTAGAACCTTATCACGGACAATGACACATTCTTTCAACAAAAGACGTTAGCCCAATATTGTATAGAAATATTTCTTGCTGAAATGCACCTGACCTTGTCTAGTCCTTCGCGAATGGCGTCCCTCTCCTGGACTGTGACCAAGCCAGCCTTCTGTATGGCGGACACGTAGGCCTTACTTCCCTATAACCATATGGAATTACAGCACAATTAAATAAATAGAAAGTATCTTCATAATGAAAATACTTATACTGTATAACACGAAATTTTCGTGAGTATTTTCGTTCGTTGTTTGAGACCGTTAAGGTTGTTTCGCGGTACAAATATTCGTGGGTTTCCCATATAAACAAAGAGAAGCCATGAATATAAATTGAATTCGTTGTATTAATTTTCGAGGTTCAATATGAACCATGAAAACCACGAATAGTTATACACAGCGAACATTTCATGTTATACAGTATGCTTTTTATTGTCGAATAAAAGAATATTAAATTTAAAAAATATCGATTAAACCTAAGCTCATTTGTTTGTGTATAAATTGTGGCTGATGACCATGGTCATGACTTAGAATATGTTATATACAGGAAAAATTACGATTTACTTTTGTCCGCAGTTTCTACGTTTACACATATTGACAGATGTAGATGACACCAACACGTTGCAGAATCTTTTCGTTCATTTAAAATGTAATCAAATATCACATTCATTTACTTGATAAATGTCCCGGTGGTTTACTCTAGCTACAGTTGTGAGTACATATTATCTACTGCGAATCGCCATTGACATGTAAACTCTAATACCTTAGGGCGAGAACTGGAATAGCGATTAAACTGTGACAGGTGAGCTCCTGATACTTAAAAGCAGATTTTGGAACGGCAAAATTAACAGTGACTTGTAAACTCCTGACACTTGGACCGATTTTGCAATAGCGAATTAGCGGTGACATGAAAACTCATGAATTGTGATGAATAAATTCCTGGTACTTTAAACAAACTCTTGAATAGCAAATTAACTGTGACATGTAAACTACTAATGCTTAGAACAGGTTCTGGAGTTGTGCATCTAGAATAGGGTCCGAAATGTCGATTGACATGTGACATGAATACTCCAGATTATTCTGGTGTATGCAATCAACTATGGCATGTAAACCGATATAAAAAGGCTCTGGAGTAACAAAACGACACAGACATTAATTTTTAAACTCCTGATACTTTTACTCAAAAAGAAGATCAACTATGACATATGAAAGTCTGCTACTTTAAAGACTTTAGCGCAGTTTATCAACTATGAAATGCAGACTCCTGTTACTTTAAACACTCTGGTGCGGTGAATCAGACATGGCATGCACATTTGAGTCTGATAATTTACGACTTCGGAAAATATTAACAGTCGGGATATTATATGTCCAGCACATTTAGTCGTCCCGCATTTTTTCCAGAGGGGTCAGTGCAAATCATTAGTTTGTTCATCTTTTACTCTTGTTTGGTCGATTTTGAGTTCTAATTTACACTATTAATAATAATAATAATTCGAGGTTCTTATATACCGCTTTATCACAACCTAGTTTGTAGGTTGTCTCAAAGCGATTCACAAATTATTATTCGTGGTTAAAGGGCCTTTGCAACCAGCCAATATCTTTCTCAAGTCCCTTAGGAGAATACAGTCGGTGCTACCATTTCGGTGCCGACATGCAGCTAGCATTCAACAATTCTAGCACTGCCCCACCACGTGCTAATTTACAGCTGAATAGACTGGAACAAGCGGAGTAAAGTATCTCGCTCAAAGATGCCAACAAAGTGCCGTGACGTGACTAGAACCCGTAACCCTTCGGCCACGAGACCGGCGTCCTACCACTAGACTACCGTGCCACCTACTGTAGTCCTACCACTAGACTACCGTCCTACCACTGGACTACCGTGCCACCTACTGTAGTCCTACCACTAGACTACCGTGCCACCTACTGTAGTCCTACCACTAGACTACCGTCCTACCACTGGACTATCGTGCCACCTCTTTTGTTTTCGCTACTATATTCTCTTCATATTTGTCCCATCATTTTGATCATGTTTACAATACAAATGCGTAAAGACGGGTGATAGAATAATACATCGTTCACAATACAAATTGACAAACCTGTATGTCCGCTCGCCACATCCGCTTGTCGTAATGAATGGACGCATTGAAGGCTTCCATCACCGGATCCGTGTTTCCTGTAAACCTCCCTCCCCATAACTTCTCTGTCTGTGGGAACAAAAGTCACATCTGAGGTAACTTGTAGCATAGCAAACAAAGGTATGATGTTTTCAAGCCTTATGTTGCGATCATTTCAATCCAAACTTCCACCTGACAATACTATTTCTATAGTGCGTAGACTTGGGCACATGATGAAGCTATTTACAATTACGTCAATTAATTTTAAATATACAAATATGTTATCATTCCTGAAATAATTAAAGAGATAAAGTTTTGCAAAAAATGTTGTCATTCACGCTAATTCTCTAAATAAATGTTCTAACGAGATAGTGGTCCGTGACAATCAATAGTTATTTGACAATGACGTTAGATACAGCGACATTGATTAAGGATATCTACGTTCACGAAAAACTCCATCAGTAATAATTTACTTCATACGCATTACATAAACTATGTACCTGTAAGATAAATGCTGCATATGAAAAGTGATTAATTTATAGAATTGAGATTGACCAAAGACCGCAGTTAACACGTCACTTTTAAGGATGGTTTGGTGGCAAAGTGCATAGCGCACTCGCCTTTCACTAAGGCGGTCGGAGTTCGATTTCCCGATCGAACGTGAAAAGGTGTGATTCATAGTAAGATGGTGTTCTTCTTAAAAAATTAGTATTGCAAATGGTTTCAGTAAAGCGTCACCTTGACAAATACAACAAGAGGCCCAGAGCAACTGTATCGTTCACTTTGATATATTAGAAACAATGGAAAAATATTCCTGCATTCTTTTTACCTGTTGTAGTCCATGTAAAACTTTTACCCTGGCCAGTAGACAATATTGACCTTTGACCTTACCAATATTCCGTTAAAAAAGCATTGCTGGAGATACATGTCATATCCTAGTATCATTAAACTAAGCTGACTTCTGACAAAATATGTTAGAAAAAAATTCACACTTTGAATCTACAAAGCATAGACCTTTTGGTTGTTCGCATTTTTTAAAACATATTTAAGCCACCTGCAACCTTGACAAACGGTCCAGGTCATTCATATGACGAGACGTTCTATCACCCCAACTCAGGAACCTACTTGCCAAGTATCAATTCCCTGTATATTTTAATTTTCAAGGGGATGTTCTTCAAAGAAAAAAATAAAGATGGGAGGGACGGAGGACGCTGTAGCAAACCATTGAAGCACACTGCACTTCGTGCAAGTTGAGCTAAAATGGCGACATAACCAAACCGCATAAACATGTGCTATATTATATCAATTCGGTTTGATCGCTTCATACAGTGAGCATGCAACGTAGCTGATGAAAATACAATGTATAAATGATATCTTATTAATATATATGTTCATAGTGTTAACTTCGCGAAATATTGTGTTTGTTATTTTAAAAGTACAAGAAGAGTTCGTCGAAATTGCAAACGAAAAATAAAGGATTTTGAAGTACTATGGTAAGATAGCATCCGTTCGTCACGCGCTACACACGGAAAATGTCATAATAAGCAACTTATTAAAACAGAAATGTTTTTTTTTTTAATATTCGACATAGATTTATTATCAACACAAAAGTATTAAAATCAAAAAATGTAGAAAGACACAAAAAACATATTAATTACATGTAATAAAATAAAATTCTTGATATAAACAATGATAAACTTCAATTACATCTCTATCAATTTTCTCTCAGGTTCGGTTTGTTAAATATGGGTCTATTTCGAAATTTAAGCTAACTCAAGTTTAGCGAAGCAAAACATAGTACAGATTCATTACAACACTGCACATTCCATAAATTCAAAACAGAATTAAATGACTATGCCATAAAATTTCAATTATTTCTGATTTTTATGACTCCGTAATCATGAAATTTCCGATCTTGTGATTGAACATCTAGCAGGTGCATCATAAAATGCAATTTTGCGTCGGAGTCCTAAATGGGGTCTAAATATTACTAAATGAAATATATCTCAATCTCTGGGAACCGCTTACCGAGGAAATGTTTATGCACGTCAAAAATATTGATGGTTAAGTATGTACAGTATGCAGAATAATACAACAATTTAATACCAGGTGCCTTCCAGGCAAATATCGCCGTTCTTTGATTGTATATTAAAAAGGATATAAAAATAGTATAAACCAATAACGATAGTATTGGTCTGTATATACAATGATGACTAGCCTATATACCTGATGTTTTGATTCAGGCACGTGTCCTTCACCTTGGATGTCCATTCGGCACGTTCTAGCAAGGTCAGGTGCAACCCTACTACGAGACAAAACACAAACAAATATTACATCCTTCGTCATTATAAATAGTTAATTAAGTCTGTGAAATTTTATATAGAATCCCAGGCAACTAGAACATATCACGTACGCCACATACAGGGATTATATCAATAGTGTTGCTACAAAACTTAAGGATCCCTGCCCCACTTCACTGTGGATTTTCCTATTAGCTGTAGCAAGGATGGGCCAGGAAGCTCTATCGGTTAGAGAGACAGCATAACAACCTGAAGTCCAGGGTTCAAATCCCGGTCTAGCCACACTGAATTGTACCCTCCGAACACTGTTGTTGGTTATATCTTGTTTATTCTATCTCTATTATTCCTATTAAAGTCGTCCCGTAAGGGGTGGTTTTCTTTCCAGAAATAAGGAGCTATCAAAGCTATTCCGTCTTTTCGTATTGCAGAGTTATCTGCTCTTGGGAGCAGGTATTGATTGTTACGTCATTTGTTTGTGAGA
>JAUMHH010165344.1:0-16970 GCA_032359455.1 Chlamys rubida | reverse complement strand
TCTAAACTAGGGGGAGATAAGCTAGTAGTAAAATGCAGTTGAGAAATTCTTCATAAAAACTTGGGGGCTGGTAGCCATGGCATTCTATGTTGACCTCTTTAAATTAACATAAAACTATCAACAAACATAGATTACTTATTTAGATTGAGCACATAATTAGCCTTTTGTCTCGTTGATAAGTGCTGTTTTCTACCATTTTTTGTCAACAGTGACTTTCACATACTTTTCTAATCGAGAACAGGCAAAAACTAAAATTGTTAATGCTACAATAGATGAATACATTTCTTGTTGATCAATTTGACCATTGTCCAGTTTTGTCCTTTGAGCTGACCCACTTTTTGTCAACAATGCATGGCTATCACAAACTTTTCTAACCGAGAACAGAAATAAACTAAAACTGTTAGAGCTACAATACCGAGATGAATACATTTTGTTGATCAATTTGACCATTGTCCAGTTTTGTCCTTAGAGCTGACTGGTCAATGGGAAAACCATTGACCACTGCACCAGATGATATGGATTATCAATACAGGGCCTGAAGGGACTTTCAGGGGAGTATGTTGACACTGTGTTATGCTGAGGAGGGCCGATATAATCGTGAAGCGGAAAAAGTCGGTACTACAAAACCCGAAGCCCTATTGATTTTACGAATTTGACTTCCATCTGCCCGGAAGTTTTAGCTTCACATTGGTATGGCGTGTGCCTATACGATAATGTTAGAGGCATGGAACTGTGCTTCTGGAATGTCTCCAAGCATCGACAACTTGTAACATCTCCGATCTTTGTTTACAGGCCAGGTGTACTAAAGGTTCTGCTACATGGAATCAATTTCCAATCTTTTAGGATATTTCTATCAAACTGGATATGTTTCTGACATGTGTAGTCAATGTCTTTAGGATTTGTATTCACCAGTTAACATGTGGAATTGATGTAGAGGAGTCTTGTAGATTTCGTCTCAACGGGAATCAGGGTCTTTCTCGTGGAACTGATTTATCCGAAACATGTGGAATTGATGGCATAGATTTTCTGAAGTGTGAAACGGAATCATTTCCTACACGTGGAGTCGATGTGCTGTGTGTAAATAATGAATGTTGACAGGTGGTAATAACTAGGTACAGAGTCTAAACAGTGAAAAGAGCACCTGAACGACATGTTTCTAAACTGACGCCTTGCAAAAATATAGTCACCATCATGCTGTTTCTCACTTAAGATAAAACTGTTTCAAATACTGGTCTGGATAAAGCTGTTTCATCATTGATCTGAATAAAGCTGTTTTGGTATTTATCATGATAATTATCATTTAACACCTGAAGAACCTGACTCCTTGAAAAAACTAGTCACATTCATATGTGGTTTCTAACTTTGGATAAAGTTTTTTCAGTCTTTATCTGGATAAATATGTTTCACTACTGATGTGGATAAAGCTATTTCAGGTACTGATATGGATAAAAGCTATTTTAGGTACTGGTGTGGGTAAAGCTGTTTCAGTATTTATCACTTTAAATGAAAGCTGTTTCAGTATTTATCATTATAAAGCTGTTTCAGTATTAATCATGATAAAGCTGTTTTCAGTATTAATCATGATAAAGCTGTTTCAGTATTTATCATTATAAAGCTGTTTTCAGTATTTATCATGATAAATCTGTTTCAAATACTGATCTTGATAAAGCTGTTTCAGAATTAAAGCAGTTTCAGTGTGTATTTTGATAAAGCTGTTCCAATTTTGATTTGCATGACGATGTTTCAGCACTAATTTGAGTGGTGATGTTTCAGTATTGGCATTTGAGAATGTCGTTTTAATAACTGGGATATTACTGTCACATCGATTACTTTAGAGAGCACAGTTTACAATATATCACAAATGCTGTAATCTGTATAGACATATAATCTTAGGATTAGGAATCCATGGTGATTCTGAGGAAATAGAGGTAAACAGTCTCACTTTTAAGAAATTTGAAGAAAACATATGTATTTCTATACTGATTCTATACTGAGTCTATACTGATTATATGACAGCATTAGCTATACTGATTCTATACTGATTCTATACTGATTATTTATCAGCATTATCTATACTGTTTCTATACTGATCCAGAGCAGTATACTTAACTGCATGCTGATTCTGAAGAAAAGCACTAATTGGATCTATATAAACATCACACAAGCATCACCAGGTCAAATTTGTTTCTTTAGTCTGCAAGCTGTTATTGGAACATGAACCACAATAACAATACAGGCGGCATACACAAAGTCACAAACAGCAGGACAATCAATGTATGGGCGATATATTGAGTGTTTTGTACTGAGAACAGACACTTTGACAACAGTCTAATGAATAAGTGGTAAGGTGGGCCAATGTTGGAGGAAACGAGATGCTGGGAATGATACAACTAATTTAGGGCACGTTATTGGCAGGTAACATATACATCTCAGTTCTCTTGTAGGTTTCTGCTGTAGATTCAGACGTTCTGCTCGACCTAATTGGTTACAGTTTTACAAAGTATTGTCGGCTTAACCATTTCAATCTGGATGTTTTTTCACTCAACTGGCAACACAATCAATGGGATATTTACATGTTTTCCTTATTTTTTGTAATTATTTTTTACCCAGAAATATTTGTTTATAAGTTTTTGTTTTCATTATGTATGAAGATCATTGTTAACATGTGTTCTCTGACATGTTGATGTGTTAACTATGCACGGTCTGTAAGACTTGTTCCCCTTGAAGTCTGTTCTGATGGAACAATTTGTTCGGGGGATCCCCTGGTATAGATATCGCCCTAGATACTCCCAAACCTTCCTAGTGGGTATAGATTTTCCTGTCTGACATAATCACCCAGATCAGTGGTACAAGGCTAATAGTATTGATTTGGACAGAACAATAACACTCCCCCCACCCCCCTCCTCCTCCTCCCCATCCCTTCTCCATCAAGCAGCCCTGTGTGTCCTAATCTAATTGGCTGAAAAGTGTCCATATCTATAAAGGATCGCAAACTGATTATGAAACCAATTACTTTATACAGATGTAATGGGTTTTGGTGCAACAAAATATTTTCACTGATCTTTACTGCATATGGATTTCTCCTATTTCAGTCGAACTTGTATTAATTAAGACATCACCCTCGGGAAGTCCAAAAAGTCGTTTCTTAATGCAGGTGGTCTCAATGGAGAACATGAAAAGTGGTCTATTAACACAGGTGGTCTCTTAATTGAGGTGGTCTTATTAGCAGGTTTTGACTTTTTTTTTTTAGAAAACATTTGATTTTGTAAGATTAACAGGGGGCTCTTTCAAACACTGAAACAAAATGCCAAAGATGCTAATTTTCGGAAATTAATCTGGATTCCAGAATATGTTTCCGAGACAAACCTGCTGTTCAAGATTTTTCCATTTCTACGCAAAGTTAAATATGCCAACAGATATCCCAATCTGGGACCAAAACAAACAACTTTGTCCATAATCTATTGGACAGAAGTGATATATGTGGTCTCCTTACTTTTCCTCATATTTTTCTCACCTTTTTTTCCCACAGATTACCCCGCCCACCTGTACAAAGAGCTGCTAGATAGTCTAGTCACCGATGAATCTCATACATCTCCACAGAAGGATGGTCATGTGACCGTTCACGATTCTCCTGCCGATCGTGGTAGTCCAAACGTGTCATATGACGTCCACACCACTTCAAAAAATGTGGCCTCAATCTGGAAACCAGGAGGCGGGCCAGACGTCCTGAGGAAGGAGTATAAACCTGTTCGAATAGCCTCGGACAAATCTCCTTCCGACAGACCTTCTGTAGGGCGCACGGAAAGGTCGCCAATCGGACAGACGGACACAATAGATAATTCTTGGTCTCAGCAAGTTAGAGAGGTATTTATTGAAAAACTCTAATTAGGAAAAAGAACTCTATTAAGTATCAGTTGAAATAAGTTTAGATATATACAATATATTTTATGCTTACTGAGTTAATCTCGAAAAAGATATTTCATAAACAATTTGTCTGAAAATTTAAGGAAAATATTTACGAAATTATATGCTCGATCATCTTTAAATATATTTGCAAATGGCACAACAAATGTTTTGTTGTTGATAGTATCATTTTTGCCTTGAAAACTGCTGCATAATATTTACTGTTTAGTATTTAAACTGTCAAATCCATAATTTCATAAATCAATACTTTATGTTTGTTGTAAATCCTGTACATTTGTTGGTTTAGACAATACTTAGTCCACATGTTTCATTTCTGTGCTGTTCAGCATAAGGATATCGGGGCATTAATCTCCAAGGAGGTGAGAAGTTGGAAGCCTCCACAAGAAGAAAGAGTCCCTAACTCGGAGGTTCCCGACGAGAGAGTCCCACAAACACAAGCTTGGGCAGAGAACAGTCACTTTACCCATCCGGAGCCATACTCAGAACCTTACCCCGATCCATATCCCGAACCTTTCCCGGAGCAGGTGCCTGACCTGGTGTCTCAATCGGACCTGAAGCCAGTCAGCACCGTCAAGTCCCGGGAACATTCGGCCAGTAGTGCGTTTGGACGTGAGGGTGAGGAGGAGGAGGACATGAACCACCTACCCCCCACACAGAGCCCCTTCATCACTCTTCTACAGAAGAGCAGACGTAAGCTATGTTCATATATAAGCCCGCTAAGGGAGCTAACATTTTGTACAAACTTTTACAGTCTAGAACTTTTTATGGTATTCAGCCTTTTATGGTTTATGATAGTGTGACAGATTTATTTGAAATAGTCAATACAAAGTATCTGGCTTTATAGGCCAAACATTTTGAAATTCAAAACAGTCAACAGTCAACAGTCTTTGCCTGAGTGAATATGTCTGCATATTAGTAAGTCTCCTATTTGAGACATGGTAAAGGTCTCCACGTGTTTGTATACTGGAGATATCTTCAATTCTGAGACACAGAAATAGTGTCCAGATGTCTGTGTACTGCTTGTGTCTCCAATTTTGAGACACAGTACTGATGTCTGGGTGACAGATTGTCTGTAAGCGCGAGACACAAAAATGTTGGTTGACATTTTGTCTCCCAGTGTGAGACAGAAAAATGTTGTCAGGGTGACAGTTTGTCTCCCAGTGTGAGACACAAAATTGTTGTCTGGGTGACAGTTTGTCTCCCAGTGTGAGACACAAAATTGTTGTCTGGATGACAATATGTCTCTCAGTGTGAGACACAAAGCTGTCGTCAGGGTGACAATATGTCTTCTAGGGTGAGACAGAGACATTTTATCTGGATGTCTGTGTGCTGGTTTTCATGTGTTTCCAAGTGTGAGACACATAAATGGTGTCTGGTATCTGAATATTTGTGTGTCTCCCATTATGTTAATTTGGTCATCTTGTCAACTTTTTTTTTCGTTAACTAAGTGTCCCATTAGGGATAGTCTAATGACTCAATGGTTGATACACTTGCTTTTCAGCAAGATGGTCGGGGTTTCATTCCCAAGTCAGATGTAGGCTTTCTCTGGGTACTCGGTTTCATCCCATTTTTAGACCCCCAGTATCTTTCTATTTCAAGAATAAAAATTATTAACTTCAGCCTATAACTTTTTTTCATAATTATAAAATGAATTTTAATTTTAAAATTTTGTCCCTTTGACACGAGAGCAATACAATGGGAAAAAAATATATTGTTAACTACTGATTAGAGGAAAACAATATTGAAAAAATGAATCCTGTGTGATTTTGATGCACACCTGTGACCCAATCAACATGTGTTTCCGAAATAGATATCTTTTAGGCCAAGTGAATATTTCGTCTGTTTTCTGTCATTTTCTTCAGGCAAAAATAATCTATAAATAGATTCCAATGTAGGTAAATAAGCAAATTTATTTTTCTACAAATATTTAGCTTCTTAAGGTATGTTTTTGTAGTTGAAAAAGTTTAGTGCAGAACAAAAACTAAGGAAATTTAGAGTACATAGGAAACACCTATTTTTTTATTTGGCCTAACCAGGCTAAGCCTACCTGAATGACAGACACAGCTGTTACGTGAACCAAATTTGGATTTTATTTCATAAACTAATTAGTATTTCATCGATATGTAAATCTGTGGACTCTAGTTTAACTGTGCATACAGTCAAACTTGTATAAAAAGACCATCATTGAAAAGTCGTAAAAGTGGTCTCTTAACACAGGTGGTCTCTTAACACAGGTGATTTCTTACCGCAGGTGATTTCTTAAAACAGGTGATCTCTTACCACAGGTGATTTCTAAACACAGGTGATCTCTTAACACAGGTGATCTCTTATCACAGGTGGTCTCTTAACATAGGTGATCTCTTAACACAGGTGATCTCTTAACACAGGTGGTCTCTTAACTCAGGTGGTCTCTTAACACAGGTGGTCTCTTAACACAGGTGGTCTCTTAACACAGGTGGTCTCTTAACACATGTGGTCTCTTAACACAGGTGGTCTCTTAACACAGGTGGTCACATGAGCAGGTTGGATTGTAATGTTTTACTAAGGTTTTATTCAGACAGACATGTGGTTAAATTTCCTGATTAGAATTACGTAAACTTGTAATTTAGTCTGTCAAGAAAAGACTTCATGAAAAGATAACCCATTCACCCCTTAAGTAACATTTAAACCTTACCAAATCGAAGACTGGGCAAGTCCAGTTTAAATATGTAGGTGTGAATGAGTTAAGTGTGATAAGTCATACATTTTTAAAAAGTCAATAATTCGTAACTATTAAGTGTTTACAAAATGTATATCCATGCACACTCGGTGCTAACAAAAAAGGAAGTAATCTTTTGATTTTTAACAGAAAGAAGTGAAACGGTCATTTTTTGTTTTCTTTCTTTTTTGTTTGATATTTCCCAAGTGTATGTTAAAAGTTCCTTTGTACTCAAAACATTTAAATGAACTTAAACCTCAAAAACTACAGCATCAAAACGAAACTCAAAAATAATTAGTGGATCAGCTTATAATTTGTTTTCTTATGCTTAAGTATAAGCAGTTAAAGATGACAATAGACAAAAAAAAACTATTCAATGGAAAAAAATATTTTTAAAGCAATTATATAAGATCAAAAACCCTTGTGCTTTCAAAATAATACGTTAACTTGCACAAGCCTACAAGAGAAATGATGAAAGGCTAATCACACAACTACAATCCACTTTGTTAAATAACCCAATGCAATATAACAGAGTATAAATATTGACATTTGGTTTACTACAAATTTTCCCAGAGATCACCACCGTTAACTGCCATGTAGTGTGGCACATGGGAAATTTGTACCGAGTACATCAATACAACAAGCCCAAGGGGAATAACCCAAGCCAGCCAGCCAGCCATTGATTTCCTCACTGGACATATGTCCATAGCCTCAGGGATGTATTACCGTGTCGGCTCTAACATTGTGTAGTGACACAGCCACATTAGGTATAACTAGGTCTGGGATCGTTGTGTAGTGACACAGCCACATTAGGTATAACTAGGTCTGGGATCGTTGTGTAGTGACACAGCCACGTTAGGTATAACTAGGTCTGGGATCGTTGTGTAGTGACACAGCCACATTAGGTATAACTATGTCTGGGAACGTTGTGTAGTGACACAGCCACATTAGGTATAACTATGTCTGGGAACGTTGTGTAGTGACACAGCCACATTAGAACTAGGTCTGGGAACGTTGTGTAGTGACACAGCCACATTAGGTATAACTAGGTCTGGGAACGTTGTGTAGTGACACAGCCACATTAGGTATAACTAGGTCTGGGATCGTCTCCACCCACTTCCTCTACACTAAGTGGTAGCCTGTATCTAATTTGGTGTTAATATGTTAATTATAGACTCTCAATGTTTTTTTGATGAGTTTTAGATCCATAGAGGGCAAAGCTTTGCAAAGGTCAAATGTATTCTTGCCTATTTTAAGATCAAGCTGAGTTTGAGATTTTTATGGCAAAAGGCAAACTTTACAAGAGTGTTTGATTGAAAAGATTTTTTTATTTTATTTTTGCATCTAAAATTTCTTAATATTTTTTTGTTCAGTACTTTTAACATTCAATAAACAATCACCAGTAGTGTTAGGTAATATGGAAATAAAATGTATTCTATCACAAAAGTATCAGAATTAAGTAATTACTTGAATTTGCAATAAGTTCATTAGAACAAGACTTGAATTATAAATCATTTACCTATAGAAAAATTAATAAAACCGATAATTATTGTTTGGTTATTGTGTAAGAATGGAGGTAGGTTAGGAGAAAACTGTATCCGGTGGTTATGCATCAACGGTTGTTATACTTAAATTTGTGGTCAACTTTCTGCCCCTGATAACATAAACTTGGTACAGTACCGGCTAATTCATGTAAATGCTATCTCTGTGGATTTTGTCAGTACAGAATGAGGTCATTTCAAGGTTGCAGCCATTATATTAAATCAAAGTCAAATCAAGGTCATAACCGGGGACAGGGAAATAGACAACAGCTGTCAGTAAGGTGTGAAAAACTCCTGAGGAGAAATTGATTATACATGTATGTTACAAATATTTACCTGTTATTGTATTTCTATGGGTAAGAAATTTATTTAAACTTTTGAAATTTAAAATTATACTGTATGGTTATCAAAAAGAAGTAGTTTGAAAAAAAACTGGAAATTTTTTCACAATGGATATTTTAGACTAAAGAAACTTTTTAAGCATTGAAAAAAAAAATGATATAGATTTTTTTTTTCTTTAAAAAGAAAAATGAAGATGTTTTTTCTGAAAGTTCATTTGAAATATTTAATTTAAGATGACAAGAAAATGTCAAAATGCAAAGCAGAAAGTTTTTAAAAAAGTATTCATAGATTATGGGGTTTATATTTTATTGGCCTTTTAAACATTTAGTTATGAAGTTTGATTGGATCACTTGTAAACCGACCAGTGTTTATGTAAATGTCAATGTTGATTGTGTTATTGGGAGACGTTTCCATTCATTCTTCAAATAGGTACATGTATTTATCGATACTTGGTTGAAGATCAAGTTCTTTATAACAGATCTTATGTTGGAGATTTTAATTAATTTGAATGGACAGCACAATAACAGTATATACCTGAAGTAGCTAGCTCTCAACGTACTTAACACTCTAGCGTTAAACTGTTTGTGTAATGTATTCCGGATATATCGGCTATCTCCAAGTGTACGTGGTAAGATAATGTTTTGATTACTGAAACTACAGGTATTCAAATATATAATCAACTTCAGGTACCAGTCATACCTGAAATGTGTATCTACCTGGTTGGTATATATATATATATATTTGCACCTGTACTTTCATGCAAAGGTATAAATAGTATCAAAATAATGTTTTGATAAGACTGACAAGAACCGGCCCCTGTACTACGTAAGGTGATGTGAACAGCTTACTTCTGGCTCAGGTAAAACTCTGGTACATATATATATATATACCTTTGGGTTTTGGGACAACGCGATAAGCCTGTGGAATTAGTCTACCTGTGGTACACCTGTGTTACAACACAGGTCTTACCTGGACGTTTTTACCTGTGTGTGTGTACCTTAGGGGTACAACAGTACACGAACTGCTTGGCCGAGCCCAATGTTAGGACGACCAGTCTGTTCATATAATACAACAGCCAAATCAAAAGATTATTGATATGATCACGGTACAATGACAATAATATACCCTTATTGCTGTCATACATGTGCGAGAGAACCGTTTTGTAGCATTGACTACCTGGCGTGACCTCTGACCTGCTGACCCGCGACCTTACCTGTGTTGTGACAGAGTCGCTGTAGTGTGTCGGTACATTGGCTAAGCAGTCTATATTATAGGTGTCTGAGACTTTAGGCCAGGAAGTATGCATGTCGCCGAGTAGCGAACCGACTTGTGATGTGCGGATATCAAAAACGGCACCAAAACTTCCCGAGGATTTACTTTACTAGTCAGCGTTGTGAATATTGTGTAAACCATTTTCAGAAGCGGGACATCCCGAGGACATGAAGTTTTCTAGTCACGGGCCTCTGCCAGGGGGTAAGATTTTAAACTACAGCATTCTGTCACTTCTGTACATATTAGCATACTATGCTCGTCCTAAAACCTTCCCAAATTCTGGGCTTTTTGTGCATCTTTCTCACCAACCGAACTCTCTCTCATAACTTAAAGCTTGCCCGCCAGCCTCCAGGTTGTGCCTCTATGCTGTTGACCTTCCGAGTGTCATGTGTGGTTTTAAATTGGATCTAACCGTATTCATCCACTGGCTGTCAACTGACATTAGTCATGTTGTTATGAATTGTGAAAAATTGGCTGCAGACCAATACCTAAGTGTATTGGTCAAATAAATGGCAGCTTGGCTTTGAATATCTATAAAAATTAAGCTTTTTCAATATCAAACACAACGTTCTTTTCATTAATGTTTTGATTATTTTTAACATGTTTTAACAGTTTTCTTAACTTTGTTTTACATGTTTGGTTATTTTATCTAATAATATTGGTAATGATGTGTTTTAGTCCTGATGTTGGTGTAATAAAATTTAAAGGCAAAATATTTGCTTTATTTTAACATTGTTAAGTAAAATTTTGTAAAAAAAAAAAGAAAAATTTGAAAAGGAAGATTTTTAATTGAGTAATGACAGTTGAAATTATTATAGAATTTTTAAATAAAAATTTATTAGAAAAGTGTCACTTCCAAATGGTATGCAAAGCCGAAAGCTTAATATTGTATGCATCTCTGTCCTGCCATGTGCTACTGCTTCACATCGTGAGAGAGAACGCTGAGCATACATATATATATATATATACATCTGTTTTGTAGCAGTGCATTTGACTTGTAAAATAGATTGCCAGGCTATTAATTATGCAAATAAAAGTGACAGTGTCTCATTCATGTTGTAGTGTATAGCGTGGGTGACAGTCGGTTCCTGTATATATATGCATACATAGACAGCTTGTAGGCATGTTGTAAGATATATACGTATAACGTTATAACGTGTATACGTAAGATATGTGTATTTTTGTTATATAACATGTAGTACGAATCAGCAACATTAATAAGATTGCATCGCTTTTAAAATATGCAAGGTTTAAGTGAATTTTTAAACTGAATTACAAAAATGTGAAAATATAGTGTTTCCCATGCATAAATGCATTAAGGAAATGGATATAAATCTTTTCGAAGTAATTTTCATTTTTTACAGTAGATTTATAGGGTAAAACATGATAATTTTGTAAGCATGAATTTGATGATAGAATAAGTACACATGTTCAGTGAGCAGAAATACTGAATAAGCACAATATTTGAAAAAAGTATGAAATCTTTGGTTAGCACTGGAATTGACTTGATGATATTATAATGTTACCTTTCCAGAACTTTATTTAGAGTTACAGGAAACATATATTTTTAGCTTGCCCTAGAATTTTGTTTAGAGTTAAAGGAAAAGTGTATCTTTAGCTTACCTTAGAATTTTGATTAAGAGTTCCAGGAAATGTGGATATTTTGAGCTCGCCCTAGAACTTTGTTTAGAATTACGGAAAACATGTATATTTTTAGCCTGCCCTTATCAATCAATGCACTGATATTTTCATAAGGGTGATACTTTTCTGGTCAGAAAATACTAAATAAGTATGAAATGATAGGGTTGAAAATTAGGATAATTTTGTAGTATTCTTCAACTAAAAAAGGGCAAAATATATATCGAAGCTGAAACTGTTATTATCTAAATTCTGGGACATTAAGTGATTTGAACATAGTTAAAAGTAAATGTTGTGTTATTTTTGGGGTAATGCTAACAGAGCTGTATACATCTGGGTCATTGGAACCTGAGACTAAGTATTGTCAGCTTTGCAGCATAACAATACATATTTTCAGATTGGTATATAACTTTTTCAGTTTGTTAAACAAAAAATTGCATATTTTAATTCTAATTTTAAAAGAAGGTGCAGAACATTTATATCTTCATGAAGAAACTACAACAAAATTAACATTTTATGAATTTTATGTTAAGTTGATCATGCTTTTGGAAAAGATATTAGTCATCTTGACTAATAGTAAGATTAGCTGTAAAAAAATACCTACCGACTGTTACTAATTGGTTTTGGTGGTGAAAGTGACAGGTGTAGTAAGTATAATGTATATATATAGTTATATTAACACTCATTGACCGGATATGTGTCCAGTAATATATATACACACACGGACAAATACATATATAAACATACGAGAATGATTTAGTCTATAGATATATATTACCTATATATGTGTGTCTGTCTAATGTATATATATATCTACACTTGTACACAGGTTTATATATATGAATATTTTATGTGAAGGTCTGTGGATTATACATGTAATACATTTCTACTGTGGAATGAGGCAACCTGTCTTGTCTGAAATATTATAGGCCTGATGTATAACGAAGACTTCTACAATCTTTAACAATTTTTTGTTTTGTTCATAGGTTTGAAATAGTGTCAACATGAATACAAATTTAGGAAATTAGAAATATGGGTTCAACAAATTTTTCATAACCACACAATATAATCATAAACATTAGATAAATCCTAGCCTAAACAGTTCATAAGCACAGATATTGTCTAGCTATTGATTACAAGATTAAGGTAAGCAAACATATTGACTGATCAAAGATATTGGTTAAGCATCAAAATTGAGTAAGAATTATAACATTGAATAAGCACAGTTATTGGGGAGCCTTGTAGTTGGATAAGCACAGGGATTGGAAAGTCTATGCATAAGCACAGAAGATTAGCACAAGTTTTATATAAGCACGCAACTTGATGAGTACAAAAATTGGGAAAGCAAAATAATTGGATAAGCACATTTAGTAAGCATGCACAAGCATTGGGATTGGGTAAGCACAAGTACTTGCATGGAGAGCACATAAAATGCAAGCACAGGAAACGGGGAAGCACAAGAAATATGTAAACACAGGAAATTGAGAAGCACACTAAATGGGAAAGCACAGGAAATTGAGAAACACACTAAATGGGGAAGCATAGGAAATTGAGAAGCATACTAAATGGGTAAGCACAGGAAATGGGTAAACACAGGGATTGGGTAAGCGGCTAAGGATGTTTAAATATTGAATAATTGGTGTTCAGTAAGCACTTATTTTTAGCACAGGATTTGGTGGATAAGCACAGATTGTTGCTTTTGTATCAGTTATTGGGGATAAGACGCTCATCCTATCAAACTTTTTGTGTGGGAGGGATTCATGGTAATACAACCTACATCCTGTTTCATGCAAATCGTTTACTGGTTGACATGGCAACGATTGTTCATTCATACTTGTACATATGACTAACAATTGTTGTCACATGAATTGCAAACTTTAACAGGATATAACATTTAAATTGGGAAAAAAATTACAGGAGATGGATAGAAAAGGAAAAAAATGAATTAAATTTTGACAATGAAATGAAAGCTATATGAATCATTTGTTGGACATTCATTTGAGATTTGTCATCTAAAGTGGAAATTTCCCATGAATGTCACGATGAATTTTAGAACCCTTACATTGTGTGGGTTTTCTATTCTCTGTTTTCTCTATAACACTACAAGTACCTGTCCAACACAAAACACCCCCATTTTGACACCTCTTTTTCACATTGCTCTGTCTTCCTTACAAACATTTTTCATTCCTTCACTAAGTCCTTTCTTTCCCTTCTTTCTTCTCACCATTATCATTCCCTTCCCTTTTGTTTCCTTCTCCTATTCCTGCCACCATTCTATTCTGCCTTCTTTACTTAGTACCATTTCCTTTTCTTCCTGCTTCTTTGTTTTCCCTTTTTCTGTCCCTCTTCTTTTGTTCTGTCTACATCCTCCAACACTTCTCCATGTCTCCTGCTCCTCCCTCCATCCTCTTTCTTTTTCTGCTCCTCTTCTTCTTTCTTACTCTTTTGGTTCTTCTTTTTCTTGCCTGCTCCTTGCTCTCATTCCTCCGAACTTTTCTCCTGTTCCCCTTCTTTCTTTCTCGCCTGGTTTCCTTTCTCTTTGCCTCCGCCTCTTCTCACGCTCCCCCTGTTTTACTTCTTCTTAGTTATTGTTCTGGTTTCTCTTCTTTTTGCTCACTCGTTCTGTCTCATCCTTCTTTCTTCCTCTATTGTCTTTCTTCTTCTTGCCTGTTTCTCCTCTCTCCTCCATTTTTCTTTCTGTTCACCTTCCTTTCCCCTCATTCTCCTCTACTCTACCTCTTTCTTTTCTATGTGTTCTTCCTCAAACTTCTTTTTCTTCCCCTATTTTTGCCCCTCTTCCTAAAATTTTCCT
Source organism: Chlamys rubida (assembly GCA_032359455.1). Lineage (NCBI taxonomy): Eukaryota > Metazoa > Mollusca > Bivalvia > Pectinida > Pectinidae > Chlamys > Chlamys rubida. The sequence continues at coordinate 2,743 of JAUMHH010165344.1, read as the reverse complement.
CTTCTCCTCCCATCTTCCTTCATTCTTCTTCTTTTCCCCCTTCCCTTTATTGCATGCTGCTGCAATTTTTTCATCATCTACTTCTTCTTCCCTATAGTTCTGTTTGTTCTTTAAGACCCTTATCATTAAAACAAATACAAAGGTTCACCTTAACTCCTAACAATTTCATGGCCTCCAAAATACATCTTAAAAATTATCGCTAAGTGCTGGTTGCACAGCATCTTGAGATTAGGGTATTTGCTCTGTGTAAATATTTGATAAAGATTTTGTCCCCAATCTAAAGTACATTCCTGACACTCGTTGAATCCTGGGAGAAAAAAAAGACATTTTATTTATAGTTAGTTCACACTGGTACATGTACATACATGGTGCTCAAACTCTCCGGTCGTATTTTGTGTTGAGTGGCATTTAGCAAATAATCGTACTCCCCACGGTATTATTTTCTTTCAAGCATTTAGTACGAATTGTAAAATTCCCACCAGTCATGGCCGAAATACATAAACAGAAAAAAATACACAAGAGTGCGTTGTTTAGAAATAAGACCATTGACACACTTAAAAGGTTCTGTTCTTTATACTACACGATATAGTATGTTCGTGGGTATATAGTTTCTTGGTTAATGTCATTCTGAATTGGTTTTCTGCCATTTTGAGTTTTAAAACACAAATATACATACAAAAAACAATAGGACAGGTATGTCAAAAATGACACGCCTGAACGGGTTTAATCTGTCGGACGTGTTTTGTTTTAGCCTCACTGGGTCAATTCAGCCGTTGGCCTGTGTATTATACTTGGAACAGCTATTAAGGGATATATATCCTGCATAAATATTTCATGTATTTTATAGGTATGTCGATCGTCAGATTGAGACTTGTGATAACTTCGAGAATTTTTAGGTCAATTCTTTTGGCAGAATGAAAACTGTGAATTTGAAAAGTTTCATTCCTAATGCAAGTTTACTTATTTTAGGATGTAATTTTATTATTAAGAAGAGACAATAATTATTTTTACATCAGGATTTTTTTTTAACTTTTAATTGATAATTAAACTGTCACAGAGTAAGTCTGCACATTACTAGAAAGACGTATTGAGTATTTTGTAAGCAAAATTGAATTAACAATTTATGCGACAATTTTCATTCTCGTGACTAAATTGTGAAGAATTTTTGGGAACTTTGTCTACAACTTGATCAATTGAGAGTGTGATATATAGGTGTTTCTTATACACTAGTTAAAAACATCAATTAGTCTGCTGTGGTATTGGATTAAGGTTAAAGGTCAATGTTTTTATTCACCAGAGTTTTTTTTGGAGAGTTTTTTTGTAAAACGGTCTAGGGAAAAGATGGATCGGAATTTTTGTAATCCGAGCTAATTGGGATTGAATAATAGGTAAAAAAGCCAGCTTAATCTGCAAACTAAACATCAACCAAATGAATCGGATCTGTTTGCAATATTACGTAACTTTCTTTAGGTAGATTACTGCAGTCACCTGACATATCGTTACGTGTTTCTGCGGAAATGAAATTTCTTGTACTGTGCTTTGATCGAGGAATGAATTCAATTAGCATACATAATTTTAGGGAATTATTTTATGGGAAATTCATAATATTTGAATATTTGATGTTAATGTGGTCGTATAATATTCAACACATAACATAAGATGCAAGCTTGCATAAATTATAAAAGGTATTTGAAGAATCGTCATTTTAGTGATGTTATGTTATTTACGAATTTCAATCCAACTCGGAAGTGAATTTGCTTTTAGCTGGTTGGTGCGTTACACTTTATAGCTAATGGCTAGGACCAACGTCTTACAAATCTCCTTTGTAATATTTTGTCATGAACCTATGTTTTATGACCTTTGTCACATTTTTATTGTTATGACCAGACACGTTTACTTTGTAATGTCACAAAATAATTAACAGCTATAGACGGAGGCAACCGACTATATGAGACTCGAAAGGTAGAGAGTTCCGCCACTTTTCCGCCTAAAATTTCTCTATTTCATGTTAGATTAATGAAATTTGTCCAGATGTCTATACTGAAGTACAAATGTCAAAATTTGTTTTGTTTTGTATGAAGTGTATGGACAGTAGCATGTAGGCTTATACAGTGTATATTTATGTATGCGGAAAACAGAAAGTTTATGTAGTAATTTTAATCCCGACTGTGTATTGTGAATAGTAGGCTGAATAGACAAATTCAATGCTAATGAAGTCGTTAATTATGTAGTCTTATATATATACACATATTATTAACTTTTAATTATGTTTTATACCTGTTAGTGGAATTTGCTATTCTGTGTCACCTGTAAGACTGAATGAACCATAGTTGACTGTGGATTGGTGTCTGCCATCTGTTTAACCTAACCCCCACCCCCCACCCCCCTGATATTTCCACTTCCTTTAACAGTCCTACACCTAAACAGGTTATGTATTCATTAGTTTTGAAATTATCTTTAGACAAAGCCTTTGATGCAAAGAGGGGGATGTTTGGTTGTTCAACAATTATACAGGCCTTTAATGCTAGGCAGTAACAATAATAAGCTTTATATACAAAGCATTTTGTTTTGTTTGGTTTTTGGTTGTTTTTGCATTCGCCATTAGCATACTATACTAATTAGGCAAGAACAATTTGAATGTGTTCCAATCCACTTAGCTGTATCAGTGTGAACTGGCATCAGCAGGGAAGTTAGAAATGATGGCAAAGCATAATGTCCTTTGTTTGCAGTAATAATTAGTTAA
>JAUMHH010165343.1:0-34398 GCA_032359455.1 Chlamys rubida | reverse complement strand
CTCACACAAACCAATAACGTAACAATCAATACCTGCTCACAAGAGAAGATAACTCTGCAATACGCAAAGACGGAATAGCGCCCTATCAAGTTAGAATCAGCCTATTTAAAGCGCTTTATAGTTCATACATATACAACTTATACAATCATTACAGTTAGATGGATACAATAATCGATACAATTTTAAGGAATTCGCAGGAGCTGCCTTATCAGGCGCTAACTATTCGTCCTCTGTCAGGTGGCTAATATCCCTATGTGTGTATGCTTGCGTGTGTGCTGGATATGTATTGGGTTTTGTTTGTAGTAGGACCCAGACCATTCTATACTCCACCTGGGTTATAAGAGGTTATGCGTACGACGACGTCGGGGATCGAGCCCCGACCGCCTGCGTGGAAGGCCGGATTGTTAACCACTCGACAATCCACCCATAATTCAATGTATTAAAGTTGCAATGATTCGTGTTAAAACGGTCTTCATATTTACATAAATTGACCACATCGGTCGTATTTCCCCAAAAACATTAAATCAATGACACTACAGACTCTTCTATTTCTGACGCTTTTCTCTGTCTTAACTTAAACACTAATCTACAGGTACGGCTTCCTGCAATGGTTCTGGTAAAAGCGGGATTTTCCGAACGTAAAGGTTCCTTAACAGTGTTGATTGGTCGTAGTTGAATTGGTATCCATGTGCTTTCTCTGAAATTTATCTTGATAGATGTCTACTGCCGTCGTAAACCTTCAACATAGGGTGTTGGGTTGATGAAGAATATGAACAGGATTTGTGGTTGCCATCATATTCTCATTGAAAAATTTTTCCTTTGCAGTTTTTTAAAATGTCTTCATATCAGTTTTTCTTATGGTCATATCGTGCCCTAGTGTTACCGATTTTGTGCAATTAAGGTTTAGTGGATAGTTTGGTATTCTCTTGATTTTTTTTCGCAACCTGATCCGTCTTATTTTTGGTACCAACCAAATAAAATAGAGATTCATCATCTCAAGATATATGATAAGCATTAAAGATGTTTCAATTAACAGACGGATAAATTTGACATCAGCATGATCTGTTCGGTTGATTTGTGGATATGTTGTCAGCTACTGTTTACATGTAAGAAGGAGGAGAGCAAGGAATGACTTTTAAAATGTAACGCTATACAAAAAAACAATCCACCTAATTTTCTCTTTAGTGTACATCTGGTAATCAATGCTCCTATTCCATATTATCTTTCATTAATTGGAATTAACCAGTTATTCTTATTGATAATTGCCATAGCCCAATGACGGAAGCCGAGTGATTGCGGCTGACACAATTGACGACCGGGATGGAAACTTGGTGGAATCATTTGTTGATGCATATGGCGAAGTTACGGATTCTAAATCGACGGTCCTGAGAAATGAACCGTTCCAAGTCACACAGAATTGCAGGAAAAAGTGGGAGACATATGCCGTCTGTGACGAAAAATATGCCATGGTACATTATTTGCTTATATTCAAAAACAATTATTGACATTGCACTGAGTATTCACATGTAAATCATTTATATATTATCAGTATGCATATTGGTGAATAAAAGACGATAAATGCGTAATAACACCAATGTTAGCGTAACAATAAGGCGACATGATAGCGAAACAATAGCGAAACCTGGTGGATATATTGAAACGATAAAGATTTCTAAAATATATTCGGGATAAGTGATTTTACATATCAGATATCTTTATTTAAACATGATCCTTCAGGTGGATACAAACAAGGCTGCCGACATATTTAGGGTCCATGGTGATACTATCGTGACACTAAATAACGTGGAAAAGAATGCTCGATTCAACGTCCTCGCCAACAATCAGCACTACCACTATTTTGTTCGCTATAATGCTTTTGCTAAATCTGTCAATGTTCGGACTTTTGATGCTAATAAAGGGTAAGTTTTACCAATGATATACTATTTCGATTATAATTCTTTTTTAATATTTCATGATCGATATTGTTATGTATTTGTCATATGTATTGCCAAGAAAGAAAGAAACATTCGTAATTTATCGATAAAGTGTTCGAGGAATTAAATATTGCCTTTTATTTAAACAAAATAATAAAAACAAAACATTTCAAGTTGTTAAAAATGTAATACGCTATATATTGGGTTTTTTTCTTTTTCTTTTCATAATAACAAACATTTTAATTATATTTTATATCTCTTTTGGCAGAAAGAAGTTTGTGATTGGTTTCTGTGTTCCAAAGGGTGAAGATGTTGAGTTAAAAATTCAATATAGCGACGGTGTAGAATTAAGCAAAAAGGATTCATTCAATGACTTGTCTACCAGCTCTGAAAACACATACTTCCAAGACGGCAAAATAGGGTACGCATTTACAAGTTTCGACTGATGAAATTGAACGAATATGTCAATAGTATTATCATTCACATGCCAAATGAATTCAGCGGTGAAACACAAATGTCAAAAATATGATCAAGATAACGTCTTCGAAATAAGTGAATACGCAACTAAGACATCGTTACAGGAGGGGGGGGGGCTATAAAGCACTGTTGACGTCCTCATATAATTACAAAAACATGTTGTGGGGTTCTATTAAACCTGTCAAAACCTCGACAATAATTCCAGTCAATAGTGTTATTCGAATCCGTATAGGTATATCAGTGCTACAGCTGTGGGATCGCACAACATTACACTATGTGCGGTGTGCGCACGATGTGTGAACGATGTGCAAACGATACAAATCTGGACTATCATTATTAGCGCAAATTTATGCGCACGATGGACGAACGTTTCGCGATAACAATCACGGTTGGTGTAAATTGAGGAATGGCTCTAAAGGACATATGGTTTCGTGTTAAAACTTCATTGTTAAGTATGTTTCTGTCTATACTTTCTTTGATTTAAAACAAAAATGCGTTTCGGTGTTTTTTAAACGACCTTAATCGACACATGTAAAATTACATCAAATATGGACACGGTCCAATATATATAGCCACTTTGTACAGGTACTTGAACCGTAGCTTTCCTCGCCCAGGGCACTTATGTAACTCGTCGTTGTGTGAAAATCAAGGTGAGGGGGAGCTATAAACCATACATAATACTTCCAGTTGTGTTTTCATAACGGTCATACGGTATCACATAACAGCTCTATTTGTCAGGCGCAGTCCAGGTAAAACTCCGGTCACTCATCAAAATGTTATTTACCTGTTCTGTTACATTGGAGCCAGACCCTTTCTTGACAGTCGAATGGTCACTGTAATACCGTGTAACACGCATTGTAAAAATTATACATACTCTTAAATATTGTGATGAATAATAAATGTATACAGTGTCCATTATTGCATACGAGCATTCCGTAAAATTGATCAATAACCTGTACCGAATTACATAGTTGTGCGGGGGAAAGCGAACAACGGGACGAACGATTGTTAAATCGCACAGTTGTGCGCACCATGTGCGCACCTATTTTTGGTGCGTTGTGCGGTCACACAACTGTTCATTTATTAGAACGATAAGCCTTACTCTTATGCACTTCCACCAGATGGCGCGGACAGTTTACTGGTACTGGTATTGGCTATCATTACATCCATATTGTATTGCATTGTATAAATGAAAACGTCCTACCGGTGCACTAAGTGCTGCAGCTAGGGTAATACAACACTTCATACACGTATCTCCCTTGATGAGGACAACGTGTGTAAAGGCATATATGTGACTTTCACATTTGACAATGATATATGTGAACTTGGTTAATATTTTGCATGTAACTACTGAAGCTTAAATCATGTACATGTTATTTCAAAGATTCAGGCTTCTCTATGGGTAGAGAATGTCATGTGGCTTTTTGTAACCATGACCTCTGTGGTCTTGCTTTAAGAACGGGGTATCTGTGTCTTCAAGACACATTTCTAGTTTTCACCTGTGACATTCTCATCAATACAGCCAGGAAAAATAGAATATTCCATAAATTAGAAATAATTGTAGTTAATAATTTCGCAACAACATAATGTGCTTTCAAGGTTGTAATGAATGCGACTAACTGTATAATAATATTTGTATAGCATGATTCAATAGTAAACTCTATAATCGTTGGCTATATGTTTTATTTTCATTTGCAGGGTTGTCTTCGTCAATTTTGCTGGACAGGACACAGCTAGCAGTGAGCCATATTGTGTGGACGATTACGACAAGGAAGGGATTTGTCGTAGTTTATCTATCAGAGTACGAAAGAGTGATGAAAAAAGTAACGACTGTATTGACAACGCCATCAATGAATATCCAACACCGGAACCGGTGCGTTAACATGATTTTTTAAATATATTTATTATCTTTTTTCACAAATATTTTATTCAAGCAAACTGCTGTTTCATAGGAATGTAACAGAGCCGACCAGCTGCTCCATATGTGTAGTTAACGCGATTTTTTACTTCACAAATTCTGCTTCGGGAAACAGGGACTTTGCGAGAATGCTTAACTCATACAAACAAAACTTTCAGTCTTTTAGGCACAACATATTCTTTCATATTTTACATACCTATTACGCATATGATCTAATGTATTTAATGGTTTCTGAACCCTTGCCAAAATAAATAATGAACACTTTTTTTCCGGCATGACTACAGCTTAAAAACGTTCTCTCTAAAAAGAAAAAAAGCATCTTTCGGATCTGTAATGAAAAACAAATTTATAAAGATAAAATGAAAAAAATATATATATAAAAAAGCAACGTTGCTCTGAGAGTTAAACGCAACGGAGTCAGATGAGGATTCGAATCCTAGACCCTAAATAATTATACTGTCGCTCTAACCTACTGTGCTAACTGGTCTAAAGTAGTACCGTGGCTAGGTTTCGCTGCAGTGTTATTCACAACGAAATAAAGTGGAAGTTACTGTGTGTAAAAAGTACTGTGACATTTGAACAGGGATCATTATGTGAATTAATCCTGGGGAGTCGGTATTCTGTATCACAATGAGAGCCCCGTGGTATAGTTATATCCGTCTTAGTGATTAGCACCGTCGCATTACTGGTCCAATATCAAAATCATAACTTTTTAGCATTTTAAACAAAATGCTCTTCAGAAGAAAACTCGTGAAATACTCAAATGATCACTGAAATAGAAAGAAAAGAAACACCTTTTTTAAATGAAGTAAATACATGCGGCGGAAAGCATATAAAATACATACTTACTGCACCATATGAATATATTTAGCATTTATAACACATCAGTGATACTTGTACTAAGGTCGAAAGGAATGACAACGAAAGTCTTCATTTTTCCGAAACATATGTTACAGTACAGCTAAAGAGGTAGGTATGTACCTCCAAATGTCGGTAAAATGCTACAAATCTTCAATTTCTGGTTAAAACCTTTATATTTTAACCTATTACAGCCAGCTTCGGATGGCTGAGTCCACCAGCATATTGAATCACATTGTTGCTAAAAAAATCTCAAAATAATGAACAATGAAGCGCCAATTCAAAAACATATTTATTAAGTCGATGCAGTTACCTTCCTTTGTCATATAGCGATGTCGTCTATTTTGAAATAGTAAGTCGTACTGAAGAAATAAAAAGATTACCGAATCATGTTTTAGAGTGCAGCCAAAAGGGAAACATGAACATATAAACCGTTTATAAAGTTACAAAGAATGGTGCAATATTTGCCTGTTCTACGGCCCCTAACCGATAAGCATTGTATTTGCATGAACATGCCTTTAGGTTAAACCGACATAAATTGTTATATATGATAATCTGTTTGACCCCTAGCGGGTATTGGGGATAACCTGAGGGGCAGGAAAGTGACATAGCTTTCGTTTATCTGCTCAAAAAAAAATATATCAAAACACAATAGTTTAGTGCACATCAGTTATTCATGACATGTTTTGACAAAATAACATTAATAAAATATAATCAAAATAAGAATAACTTACTTTTAACTCGATTGAAAGTGAACCCACATTTTGATCATAAAGCTCTGTCAAATTCAGTGAAAAGATAATATTAAATGCACCTTGAGTTATATCTTTTAACTCACAGGAGGGATATTTGTATATATTATTAGGTCATATAATTTTCTTCCGTTCTAGGGCGTAGTTGACTAAATACATCTTAAATGGTCAGGTCATTTTTACGGTTGTCCTTTTCACTAGAGGCTCTAAAAAATTGAAGTATATGAACTGCCATTTCTGATAATTATTTCCTCTTTTGTCAATTGATCTAAGAAATAGTAAGTAACAATTTTTTTTAAATATAAAGGACATACGATAAGATTGAAAACATAGGTACACTGAAACGTCATTAAAACGAAATATAATAATGTAATGACTAGTTGCTAGCTGACATGACAATCTCACATTTTGACTCGTGTATGTATACATGCAATTGGCATCTTGTCCCTGATAATTTCGCTATAAAACTTTCGATACATTCCATACAATTACTTTGCACACCCGATTTTATTCAGTATTCAGACAATTAATTATATTTTGGATCAAAAAATAAGAAATATTAAAATTGAAACGTAAATAAATATATACATGTAGCAAAATAAACGTTCTTGGAAATGAGCCACAGCAGTCTACTTTTATGTTATTTACTCATTTTATTTGCATTGATGTTTCTTCAAAATTATCATCAACCGTACAATTGTTCATAAAAATGAATTTATCTATACAAGCAAAAAAACGCTGTATGCCTTAAATTGGAAACTCATTTACCACAAGCTACTTTGACCAGCAATATAAAATGTTACAATTTATGTAGATCGGACCAAACGGTGTCATCATGCTAAAAGAAATTATTATTGCCGAGGGGAGGGGTCGTTCAACAGCCGAATATGGCATCAATCTTTTACAACTTTTGATTTTAACAGATTGAAATCAAAATAAGTGTTTTAAATGCTGATATATTTGCATTTATCACTGCCCCTATTTCAACGATAGTTTCAACTATTTTTATTTAGTCCCCGAGGTTAGCTGTCATTTTGATGGCTAGGAAAGTAATGGAAACCTCTTCACATCGTCATATAATTTACTAGTTTTATGTTTAACACGCCTTTGCCATCGAGACTAGTAGTGTTGACAAAAAATGAAAGCAAACTGATGTAGCCCGTCTCTCAGTAACACATCATATTGATGGAGTAAATTAAGAAATTTTACTAAGTTCCGAATTTTTTGTTTTAAGTTTTATAAATTTATATTCCAAAGTTTTATAAGTGTATATTTCAAATCGCGTGTCACATATTTTGATCTATAGTTTAAATGATTCAATGGTTATCTACTAAATAGTTAGACCCCGACTGTAAATACCAATACAACTGTTTTAGGTTGCGAGACGAGTTGGTGAACAACAGGAGGAGCGAAAGACGGTATGTATTTTGTATGTAAAACAAACACATGCATATATAATTAAATTTGTCAAATGCTTTCGCGTCTAGTCTTTTGGCAGGTTAATGTTTTCTTCCCTATTGTTGGATTGTAGCATTGAAAAATAAAGCAAATGTGGGCTTTCTTTCGAGTAATATAATGCATATATTAACCTATTTTAAACCGAATCGTTTTCTTAATGACACACATATTTATGTAACTTTAAATGATAATTAAATCCCATTTATGTTATTTGTAGTTGAAAGAGATTTCATAAGCAGCTGATGGGTGTGGTCATGGTATTGTTTTATGGTATTTGGTTTCTCTCTTTGGTAGCTCCTGACGAGAACTGAGAAGAGGTTATTTGATCTGATTCAGAAGCTAGAGGACAAATATGTCGAGCGTACCGCTGTAAGTCAGTTTCTACTATCTGACCTAAGTATAAGGCATCCGCTGCGATGTTTCCTTTGGTGAACTCTTGTAGTACTAGTAGTTTGATAATTTTAGAAAATGGTATACATCAGGGAGGCAACATTTATTGAAAATTGACTAGATTAGTCATTCATTTGAATATGTCTGATATGTTATTGTTCAAATATAAATATTTGTATAGTCTCTTAATCATAAAAGCCATTTTCTAACATATGTCTTTACCGGTTTAATTTTCTCTGATTTAGCATTTCATCAGCATGTTTATCCTTACATGGATGGTTTGACTTCCCCAACTGTATTCACGAGTATGTGATCAATGGATAATTTTGATATATATAAATAAAACTCAGATATTTCTTGGAACTGTTAAAAAATTTCTTTTATAGTAAAGTCCTCGAATAAATTCAGCGCCACTTAAAGTGAACTTTTTTTTCTACTTTTGGTCTATTTTTGGTCCGACATTCAAGATGGCCGTTGTACCCTACGATTAGTAGAGAGATATTAGACTATAACTTGGTAGTTTATAACATAACATCTTATCGGCTGAGTCAATAATGGTTATTATTCGAGGTCTATTTTACCAACTTTGTTTCCATTTTGTGGTTTTGCCCTTTGCATTAATCAACCAATTTTTGGGAGGATGACAATGAATGATGTTGCCTCTAATTTTTCAAAACATTTACAAGAATTACAACAGCAGTAATTTTCGGCTTGTTCGGATATTGCTAGGAAAACATAAAGCGGTCAAAAAATTGCATTTTTCGATTTCAATGAGAATGTTGGGACTTTCGTTATATGTTCTTTTAAAATTTACACTTGTTTCCAGTGAGATCATTTACAAGTAAATCAATCACATTCAACATAAAAATCATTTCCATCGTAAAACGAAAACTGTCAAACGCATTTCTGCCTTTTCTATTTCAGCAGCAAAATCGGAAGCGGAGACTGAAAAGGAAAGTAGATCCTAAGCGAACCCTCGAGGCTCATACTGGTGCAATACCTGATGTAAGTCCGATATGGTTTATATTGACCTGAAATATGACAATTCCATAGTCTCTTGGAATTATCAACTGATATCATTTATCTTAAACGTAAGCTTCTGTTCATAAGCATTTTCGATTTCATTATTTTTTTATAAAACAAACCTTTTTATGACATGAAACTGAAGCTATCGATATAAATAGATATTAACAAAATTATTTTTATTGTAGAGTTTTGGTGCCTTCTGTCATGATTCATCAAAAAAGTGAATTTCTCTCTGACCACAAGGAAAACGTACCGAACGACCCGCTGACTATCCTCCCAATCGACCCCTCCTCCGAAATATTCACTGCCGTTAAAGATATGTTTCAATGATACCAGAAGGATTCATAAGTGATGATTTAGTGATAATGGTTGTCGTTTCGAACTGAAAATATTATCCGGAAATCAGATAAAGAAAAGCGTATGTGAAAAACAATTTAAAACTTTTGTTGTGCCAACCGGAATATATTCCTGTGTACATTTATGAAGCTTTTCATGTTAAGAACGGTTTTTGTTTTTATCTAGGACTAACAATAATTTTGTCATGAAAGGAAACTTCTTTAACGCGCATTCAAGAATAGTGTGTATTCCTTATTTCAGTTACATTTATATATTAGTGCGTAGTATATTCTTTTATATCCATTTTTTGTGCCTTTGATAAGAAAGAATTAAAAAAAAAATTAAATTCAGAAAACATTAACTCAATGGAATATAACACTCTAAAATGTCCAAAAATAATATTTTGCATCAAAATGTCACAAATATGTGATCGCATATTCTGGAAAACTTACTTCAGTTTTATTCTGAAGCTGTGTAAAAAAACGAAAATATGTCTTGTTGCTTAAGATTTAAAGTATATCTGCATATTTTAACTGTATTTATATAGTATCAATTAATAAAGCAATTCTCAAAAACTTAAATTGTTACAGTACTTTATATCAAACAAATCAAGAAAATTACAAGCTGACGGCTAACGTATGCACTGTTTTGATAGAAACTTTTATTCTCTGTCAACTTAATCACCAATAAAAGGGTATCAGCCTTCTTTTTTTGACAATCCGTTCTCTAAAGTCAGACTATTCACACATGAAAGTGTAATAGTCATCAGGAAAAGGAGGGAAGTAAATATTTACCTGTTTAGTACCGGTAATTATTTATCAAGTATTTTCATTTTGGAAAGTGTCGTATTTTCGTGATGTCATTATGAAAGGCAGTCCCAGGTGTGTAAAGGGTAATGGATGGATCTCTAACCATCGATAACAACTAATGATGCTCCCACATTCAAAAGGGATTTTCAAAAGCCTGTTACGTGATATATTTCAGGTTGTATTTGCTTCCGATATATTCTTTAAGAAATCGAAATAACCCCATTTCAGGGCACCCTACACGCTATTTTAAATAACTCCCATTTTAGTAGACGCTTCATCCCTTTACTATGCTGTTCTTGTGCACTCAGTATGGTCTTCCTACATGAACGATGGGGCAAAGATTAAGTTTGGAGATTTGTATATCTGCATTTCAGGTCAGATTCAAAGGTCAAGTAGGGGTCGCAGTTTTACTTGCGTTTCTGCAAGCACACAAAGTATACGGACTTTCAAGGCAAATACTACATACCCCTAAACGCGATCAGGGGTATGATAAATGTTCGTTCGTTTGATAGAAACTTCATTATTTCTTGTAAGTCATCGGTAATGAAGTAAGAGGAAAAGGAAAACACTGATATGGGGGTATACGCCTGATCGTCTGTCCACCTGTCCTTCGGCTCAATTAAGTGAAGCTTGGTGCACATTATCCGCACCTCAGATCATTGTGTCCGTACGATTATTTCCTTTTTCTAATATCCTTGTAAAATATCTGTCCAGGGCAAAACTTACTCCACTGATACTTATGAAAATTGTTCACATGATCTTAATATCTAGACAGATGTGCACATGTTAATTCCTTTAATTATTTCGAAGCAGTTAGGGCCTTTTCTGAATCCTCTGTATATATTTGGAATAAATTAACAATTTAATTAATTAAATGGACTATTTTTTTATAAAACATTTTGTAACTTTTTTTACGTCAGAGGGAGTGGACTTATTTAGTTACCCTGTGGATTGTAGTCCTAGTTTCATATTTTCAGCTATTTGTTCAGCAAACCCTCACATTTCCTCAAGTTGTCACTGAAAACCATTCTTGGTATTTTAAGTTTTCGCTTGGAAAATTGCAAATTACTATGATGTAGTCAAACATTAATAAGTAACTCTAAATCCCTAAGATGTAGGTGATAACAAAAACAATCATATACTGATAAATACTTTATGTATCAATCATCTGTTGAGTTACTGACAATTTCGATACAAAAGTGATTCATATAAAATCAAAATTGAAGCATAACAAAACAAAAATAGAAAAAGTGGATTTCTTGTTTGACGCCTTCATCATCAAGGTCGAGTTGAGCCTGCTCCTACGTTCTGCAAGTAAAATAACAGTTTTAAAAGTTGGTATAATACAGACATATTCATTGCAACTGATTCGACTTATTACAGGTAAGGCGTGTGTGAAGTTAGAGTTACCACCTCTCGGTTAACCGGTAAAACCAAAGCAAGGAGACAGTTACTGATTAATCATTTTAAGATTAAATCCGTCAAATATATCAAAAAACATGAGATCTTATTTAACAATCGTTTTAATGTCGTAAATTTTGTTATGTCTACGAAAATGTTTTCTCCATAAAAATATATACATGTCCTCAGTACCAATCAACTTTTGAGTAACCATTTTGACAACCTGAATGGGGAACCAATATTATATATATTGACTGAGAGCAACCGAAAAAAGTTCATACGATTTCGCTTATTAATTATGCGACATCATTTATGCTACTTTTTTGTCCGGTTTCACAAAATCACGATTAGTCAATTTGTGATTTTTCAAAAGTATTGTTTGCAATTAAAATCAAATCTGCCTAAATGTAGAGAAAATGAAATAACGAAATCTGTAGTGAGTACGACACAAAATATTTTGATATCAAAATTAAAATATTACTTTTGGCAAATGTCTACGATTTGTAATACTAGTATGCAGAGTGTAATACTTTTTTTCAATGCAAATCAATCTTAATCCCCCTCAAATTTGCACTAATGTAAATAATTTGAATCGAGAAAGTTTTCAATTTCAAAAATGTATTTTACTCATAGGTTGAATTACCTGTCTAGATTTGAACGTGTGATTTAGAGGTTAATCACGGTTATGACTCCTCATGCCCTGGGTCTTGTTATTTAGCCGACTAAGCTTCCAAAGAATCTTTCAACGTTGAAATGTGATACAGGTCAATTTTATGGGTGCTTATTTCAATCAAAACAGATAAATACGAACCCATACACACTTGCTGGATAATTTGATATCTGACTTAGTGATGTCATGATGAGCGGCTTTCTGCCTCGAATATTCTATCTATTTATAATATAACATAAGGACCACATCTTACCTGAGGAGGACTAGACGAGGAATGAACCAATTCTGCCGGTAACTCCAGTGAACCATGAGCAACCTGATCAAACAGAATAACAGAAATGGCTTTAGATGCTCGTAGCTTAACACAGTTAAAGTATTCTATTCAATTATATTTATAATTCAAATAGAACACTAACTATGGTTCATCTGTTGAGGAATGGATACGAGACTTTAAAAATATTCGCTTTAAACGTTGTTTTTGATAAAAAAAATCATCTTACCACGCATGCTTATTATAAAGAAGTCATTACAGTTGTATATTTTATTTAAAGACGTATGTGTATCGTTGTGAAATAGGGAAAAATATCTACCGCAATGTTATAACACACAGGTAACCCTAAATTAAAATGCAATACAAAAAGACAGAACAGGAAAGAGGGAGACACTAAAGACATTCTAAACCGGACTGAAAAAATGAGAAGTAACGAGTCATGTGTCAAATGTGACACTGCCCTTGTGTTTCCGTCAAATCCATGCTGATTTTAGTCATCAACATTCTAATACACTATTGACAACAATTTCATTACAGCAGACACTTAATCTCGATCTTACATAATTTGAGTTTGATTGAGATAGCAATATTGTCTTGTCAAAATCAACAGGTCATAAATTTTGCTCGAGTTATATTTAATTCCGAATTTTCGATTTTCGCAGATTTCGTTTAATGGTCAGTTTCGTAGGAATGCTCTTTTCCAGGTTTCAGAACATAAACACGGCTGCTGTTGATTTCGTGTTTACCGGGAGTAAAGATATCTACACGGTTTCTTTGATCGACTTTTATATCCAAATTGTCCTTTTGTGCCATTTGTGATAATGTTGTCATTTATTACGTGATAAACATCTTGAAGTGTTTTTTTTACTTACCTGTTGTGTAGCACCATATTTGGTTGTGTATGCTGATTCACAGTCTACTTCTTGACGATTCTTAGTTTCTAGCCGCGCAAAGCCCATAACGGTCGTCAATGACTTGCCCCCATCGTATGACAACTTCACAAACAGTACCCTGAATTGAATCAATACGTAATGTTTTACTATATAAAGTTTGCTATACATACTACCTGTCATTTTCATGAAAATAGCATTTAAAACACCATATGCTGTTGGCGAAGGACAAATTGATATCTGAAAGGAGGTCAACGCGAAATGAATAAATGCAGTGGTGCAACATGACTGTGGATAAGGTTAAACTATTGAAAAATTAGGGGGTACACTGGCTTGAAGTATTCTATGAGGATAAGCAATAGTATTGTGGGTATTGCTGGTAGGAGTAAGAGTGTGCACAATATTGTAAGTACGGCTGTGGGTAAAGGTACGATTTGCAGTGAGTGTATAACTTTGTTTAAAACATATGACTGTATAGAAGTATGAATACGGGCATAGTGGGTATGACCTTTGGCAGTGTTTCGTGTGTAACTATAGGACTAGGGTGATGCAGTTGGATGAATGACCGTGAAGAATTTTGATTGTGGATGAAGGTATAACGAAGCGTACAGTGGGTAGAATCGGACAGATGGTAACTGTTTATCGTTTGATAGTTGTATGACTGTTTAGTGGGTATCGGTATGGGGAGAAGTTTGATTTTTAGTAGTAAAATAACTGGGGTTTGATTGTGACTGTAAGTAGATGTATGACTAATTGTAAGTACATGGCTATGTTTGCAGCGTGAATGTTAGATGACATTCCTGTATTTGATAATTTATTATCAATTATAAAATTTTAATTCAATTACATAATTGATTTTGTATTTCTCGACATCTTAAGTTTACATATAATGCTATTCATTTTGTTGTGGGAATGGTATTATTCCAAATCTTTTAATATTTCTATTATGTTGATAATTTTGCTGTTTATTGCTTTTATTAAATCCATTAATACTTGCATCTGTATTTAACAGATGGTCAAAAACATACAAGTCACATTATCCTTTTTAAACTTGGAACAAATCAATCAAATAAAGCATATGTTTCTCTCTATTACAAACATAGATATAAAATTGATTTAAAATGTGTACATACCCGACCTCCCGGTCGAAGTAATATTTAGACCCGTCACCAGAATTGACAAGGTCAACACTGTCCACCTCTGTCATCCTCGCACTGCCCGGCTTCCTCACCATGGCTTTAAATACCAGGTCCTTAGGTACACACACACCCAGAACGACATCTTGATTCCTAAAATCAAGTTACACTCGATATATAGTTAAAAATAATCTACCGAAACACAAGTACCATTCAGTTAAAACACTGCTTAAATATACCGGGGTTTTGTTTCCTTGTGTTCCAATCCCCGCATCTAAATTGTTACCTTTTTTTTCAATATGTATAAATGAATGGCCTGACCCAAGATCTACTATGTATTTCACGCAACAGAAACAAATGTCTTATTCAACAAAGAAAACAACTTTACGTACACTGCCATTCCCATTCCACGTATCTGGAAAGCATCTTTTGGCAGGATTTTGCCAAACTTGACAAGGTAAGAAAAAGTTCCTCCTGTCACCACGTTGAACACTGCCTGTCCCAAATTATCAGATGTTTGTCTGTTTGTTTTGAGGTCATCCGTCCTCATCATTGTTGCAGTGTCATCTTTGTCGACTCTTACTAATACCTACAAAAGATATGCATGTACAAGTAGCACATCTTGTACCAACACGTCAGGAGGTAAACAGATATTCTATTTAAGGTGTAGTCAAATCTCATGATCAATACGTTTTGAATGATGCCAATAATTCACCATAGAAGTGTTGCTGTCGAAAATTGCTAAGAAGTGGGGAAATGTGTATTCACTGTCCAAGGAGTACACTTAAACTTGATACGTAGCTTTGTCAAATATAGGTATAAACATAAACATAAGTTCATAAGTGAATGTTGCTTCTTAATTAGTGACGGCATCTGCATTGTTAATGTGAATAGATCGCCGAAGTGGAAAAACGTGATAGATAATGGTTAGAATGAGGCTTCATGGCATGAAACGGTAGCGTGTGTATACGAGCTAACAAACGGTGTATGGAATACAAATACATTTAATCACACGGAATCTAGAATTTCAAACATGTAAGAGTCACAAATGAGCTTGACAATATCACGATGGTAAAATGTCTGATTGGCATATCCCAGTGGACAAAACATGTAAAAACTAAATGAGTCTAAGAGTATATAAGTAGCAAAAATAAACGGGGCCATAGAATTCACGCTTAGCGATTTCAATAGAATCAAAAAACAGTGTTTTATATAAATTGTTATTGGTTGTTTTGAACAATAAATATGCGTTTACACTGTATCTATAATGAATTACCTGTGCAAAGTGTTCTTTACAAACAGCCATTCCCCAGTTCTTTCTTTTCGCACAATTAGATGTCATTTGAAATGGATTTTCTCTTACAACGCTGGCACCAGGTATTGAGGTAACGGAACCAGAAGCATCAAAAAATCTGTCAGTCTTACTGCCATCACGATAATCTTCAGGATTTTCGACCTGATGAACTCGGTTTCCCTCTGACGACTGAAAACATTAAAACATTGTCAAAATTCAGATTTATGTTTCAATACTTCAATACAAACTGCAAAAGAATTTGAGCAAGACATCCTTTTAACGAGTAGAACGCCAATATATTAGCCGGTAGATAGTTAGAACCTTGCCTTCATTGACGATACATGTTTTATGCTAATTATGAAAAAATGTTATTCGAAAATATTCGTAATACGGGGAC
Source organism: Chlamys rubida (assembly GCA_032359455.1). Lineage (NCBI taxonomy): Eukaryota > Metazoa > Mollusca > Bivalvia > Pectinida > Pectinidae > Chlamys > Chlamys rubida. The sequence goes on along the minus strand of JAUMHH010165343.1, from coordinate 18,381 downwards.
TGGGCGTCTTGAATCATTCATCCTGGCATTTGCTCTATCCTACTTTATGTATATCATTTTCATTTCTCGCCTATTCAAGACTATTCACTGCTTATTTATGTTTGTTTGGTTTTTTTTTAAATAATTTCTACAATAATGCATGCTCATTGGTATATTTTTCACCAACTTAATAACAAGTATGTAAAAAAATCTTACATCATCGAAACCGAATCCAATGTTATCCAGGATATTTCCAGGGGAACTTAGCATGCCGTTGATTTCCTGAAACGAAATGGCCCCTGCCTCAGTATCAGATGTGTTTGCAAATCCGTCAAACCAGACATTCCTTGCAATCATTGGTCCGATTCCAAAGATGAGTCCTTTTCGCGGTCTTGGCCTTCAATGACGTAGTTTTAGAAAGTATATTAATAAAATAAGTTAGGTATTGCACCTATTGCAAAATACATATTACAATGCGCAAAGTTCTTTAAAGTCAATTCGTACAATGCATAATTCCTCACAAGTTTTGTATTACCTTGAATACAGTTAAGCCATTGTTATACTTCAATACATACATTATACCAAGTATTGAATTAAAGTGATGCTTGTGTGCTCATATGCTATGTAAGATATCTATGACAGTGTTTGAAATTGTCGTGTAAAAGTCGTGTATTAAAATGAAAAGTATAAAAGGAGTATGCTATACAGTTATTACAATAAAGCTTACAACGAGCCTTAAATTACTATTAAAAAGATAAGTTATAGCGAGTCTTGTATCACTGAGCCATGTACTTAAAAGAAATGGAATTCGTGCGTGTACACGTTCATGTTATGACTCTATATAAAGTGATCGCAGTGTGGAAATTCGGCGTTGGCCTTGGTTATGAAATTTATATATCTATCGTCTATATAGCCTATAGTAATTTATTCACATATAAATATGTTTATATGCTAATTCACTAAGCGCGAAAAATGCCAGCGTTCCCGCACAACAGAAATTTTCACTTTTCAGTATTACATTTGTACAATAAATGGATTATACATATTAATTTAAGTCATTAAAATGTATAATCACTAATGAGTTATAAATTCAATCAATAGCTTCTAATGAGCACACAATAAATCTTCGAATAACAATACTTACCCACCGGCTAGCATTGGCAAAGATCGAATTGACCCGTCATCAGGATTTCCTAAATTATCGGAATCACCAATGATAACTGAGTTTGTTATCAACTGCCCTCCAGTACGCCATCTGTTGAAATGTGATATAAACAACAAATATATAAATATATTTTCTAAAAGATGGAAATCGTATGTTGCAACTCAAAGAGCCCGGTGATAGACGAACGTTCACTTGCGATAGACGATTGTTTTCGCTCCGATCACACAGAAAAAGTTTAAAATATTGATGTATCTATTGAGTACCATTTCTGTAATCGAAAAAATCCCCATTTCTATCGATATGTCAATCACTATTTCGACAACATAGATATTTCACATTACACCTTATAAAACATTATTTCGTCAACACAATTGTTTCCCCTTATACTCATTAACGTTGCATACCTAGATATATACATTATGTTAGGGTAACCATTGATAATGTACCCATTTTTATACCAGTATCTCCACCTTACACAAAGACTATGTAGTAGTGTATTGGGGAATGGTATAATTATTACAAACCTCAGTAACTGCACTCCATTTACAGCGTCAGCAATCCTAAAACCATTAAACAGTGTTATATCATATGTATCATTACATTGTTTGTATTGTCATACATAGTTTAAATTGTTGTTATTGTCAATTGTTGTTTTAATATGAAGATTTGAATAGTTTTGTAGTATCACTTGTATGAACAATGTTGTTTAATAATTGTATCAATATACAATGTATACATTAAAGTAGTGTATTTCAAAATGTATTACGATACAGGTTGAAAATGTTATTATTGCCATTTGATCAATATAAAGGGTTAAGACGCGTTTTATCTCGTTTAAACGATGATGTCATATTGTACATGTAAATGGTTCATATATTATAATGTAATACTTATGTTAATATTATATAAATGATATATATTTATTTAGTCCTAACTTATTTATGAAATAAATGCATGCAATAATTGCTGAATTCTAATTTATGTAAAACAGTATACCCTGGTAATTACTTACGAAGATTGGGTGAGTTCGATTAACCCTCTCGTCATGACGTTGTAAAATCTATTCTTGTATGCTGTAAAACAAAACACAGGGGTGAACCTGTTAGAAAGTACAGTTCAAACAAGCAAAAACCAGAGAAGACCGGAAAAGTCCTATAACCGAGGTTTGTACTAAGCTTTAACCCTTTGTTAGTACATCTAGTGCTGAAGGCTTACAAAGCTTACGGTTGGATAACAATCTAGACCAAGTGATAGTGTGTTACACATCTAATATCAAATTGTTTACTGATTTTATTTAACAGATTTTCAGTATGGTGAAACTTAGCCAATAATGTTTTTCATCATATAGCATCTGTTCATTCATCATAATGGGCAAATGAAAAATTTCATCTCATTATGCTATCTAAATATATAAGGATAAAACCCTATGTTTCATGGTACTATTATATTGAAGAAATGATGAATTTCGATATGTTATATATATATATATATATATTTAAATGATATAATGATACATCTCACCGCATCATAATATGAAGCAATATACTATTATATTATACTTATGGTAAAGTGCTATATTTAAGCGTATTGTTACATTGGGCCAATGATGTATTTCGACGTACTATATTATTTATAGTACGGCGAAATAGCGTATACACATGTATTACCTGTCAGTTTGACAATGTCGACCTTTTTGTTACCAGATGTTTCGTCGAGTGGGTCGTTCCATGGTTCGTATCTATTGTTCATTATCCTTGTTCCGTTCTCATCCATAGAGTCGTCCAGCTTGAGTCCGACCTTAAGAACATAAATGGTATTTTACTATAAATATCTTTACCTACGTTCTTGTGAAGATGATTGTATCGTGTTTACTATCTCTATATCTAACAATATTGTTTTGCGATTAAGATAGTTTGAGTCTCCAAATAAAAAACGAAAAACTTTAAATGTAGATATCGAAAAATATTATCTTCGCAAACTAAAAGTACTTGTGTTAAAAATATTAAATTATCGTATTAAATGATAACTTATTTGAAGCACGCCTATGTTAGCGAGTATTCAGTGGCATCTTATGAAGAAGTTTCAATGCAAGAAATGATCATCGATATGGAAATAGTTAATCAAGATATAACGTTCTGCAGTGCTTACTTCATGCAAATGATTAGACAATGTATTACTAATTTCCTTCAACAATGCTAGCTACATGTACGTAATTATATACATGTAATTGATTACAAATTCCTTCAACAATGCTAAATAGATTTACGTAATTATATACATGTAATTGATTACAAATTCCTTCAACAATGCTAGTTACATTTACGTAATTACATACATGTAATTGATTACAAATTCCTTCAACAATGCTAGCTACATGTACGTAATTAGATACATGTAATTTATTACAAATTCCTTCAACAATGCTAGCTACATGTTAATCATTAGATAATTTCTTAAAACTTCTTTTCAACAATGCTACCTACATGATAGTGATTAGATATTTTCTTACAAATTTGTTGGAATGTGCAACGTTGTTGTAGAACTTGGTAATAGCAGTGTGGCTAGCCTCCTCCGGTTCCATATAACCCTTTCCCCGAGACGGCCCGAGCGGCTCAACCGGAAAAATGTACCAGATTCCGAAACCCTGCATATTTATGAATGCTCATGTTAGTCGGCTTACAGGGATATGTTAGTTAGTTCAGAAATACAAAGTTTAAGCTAAATAAGGCATACCTCGTAACACTATACACCTACAAACACAAATAAACGGCAGAGGCAAAACTGGTGGCGTACTTCATTCTAATTTTAATCTCAAAACATTTACTAAATGTATAATTGCATAATTTTACTAAGAAAATTATCAAACATTTCAAAATTGTTCCCGTTCTATTTGAAAGCCTGGGTATTCGATCCTCGTGTAAGATCCTCCACATAAATATATGGGATCAGCAAATGTCAATTAACACACACGACAATAGCTTGAAGAAATGGCTGAGTTTGTTATGGTCAAACATAAAAGGGGGTGTATGTATAATACTGAGCCTTGCTATTGAAGGTCGAACCAAAAGGTTTAAATATTCCTTGTAATGGTCGGTGAATAAAGTCAAAATCTCTTTTAAATTATTTTGCTACTATTTGCTTTCACGCTATCTAGTGATCTTCATAAGAAAATATCAAAATACAGAAGTGCATTCCTAATTTTAATATGTTTTGAAACTACCACGTAATCACTCGCTTCATAATTATTCAACAAAGGTCTAACACTATTCCATGATGGAAATTTAATGAACATATAACTTACATCTCCACCAGCCGCTACATTGTTTTCCAAAGTGGTGAGTGGGTTGGTTATCCAAAATGTAGTTGGGAGGCTGTAACATAAAACAAACAAAGTTTCAAAAGTTCAAACAAAAAAATCGCCATACACGAAGTACGCAATTAAGTTGTGCACAATACAAATGTAAAAATGACGTAGTGAACTGCTTTCAATTAAAATCAAAACATTTCTGAATCCTTATCCCACTTTAGGCAAAACACTGGATAATTCCACTGAGGTATAACATACATAGAGTTACCTCCTTTTAACATTATTTTGGATATATCTGTGGTGCAACTGCAGAGCACTACTGTTGACCAGGCAACTCAGTTGATGCGAGTGGCAGGCTAATAATCAGAGGTCTGGCTGGGTTATATTTTTATACTCATTCATCTTTATTCTTTTCATTAAAACTCTGCAAAGTACGGGTTTCTTTTTTTAATGTTTAATGCATGTACAGTTATGCTCGGGAAAAAATGTCCAAAGCATAATTACAGTTCTTGGCGGTGGTACGGGGACCCTTAATTATTCAATATTCTGTTTAGAATGTGAAGATGATATTCCTACTTGTCAGTGGGAATGAGTTCTCCCTTTGTTTGTCCAACACCGAGATTGCCTCTAAATATTGTTCCCTTTTCACCGCCATCTTCGAGGAAATATGCATGACCAATGCTCCTGTAGCAGACGTTGTCAGCAACCTACAAATCCACAAAGTTAGTTATCAACATATCTCACTTCTCCTACACACTTTGGAATTATGAATTATTTGTGTTTTAATAGACAATATATTTGAATTATCATACCAATTTTATTTTCCATTTCCATAAACAGTTCTGTAGAAGTAGAAATGTCCATGGGGTGGAAATGTTTCCCTTTTCTGCGTTTGGTAATTCAGCACGAAAATATTAACACGCTTATAATTATTAATAGATTATACATATCATAGTTAAATAGATTATATATAAAATTCAGAACCTTTGCTAATTCAAAAAATTTCCACATTACCGTCAGTTTTTAGTTACAATGCGAAAATTCCCATTTTTATAATAATACATGAATAATATTTGTTTAATTTAAGTTTCAATGTTTGGCGTTGCTGTATTATACTCTCGCTGAATAGAAATTAACAGTGTCAAAAGAATAAGATATTTTCTATTACCGTCGCTCCGTGCGTGGCATGGACTGTAACACATCTTGCATAGGAGTTATGTATGGCGTTTTCACGTGCATACGTAGGTACAGGGTATGTGGCTTGGTCGTCCACACCTTCACACATATGCCAATGAACCGGATAACTACCTACGAAAGGATAGGGTTGTGTAAAAAATTAAGCTTGAATGGGATTCATCAGCTTGGTGTGAATAACATGTTGTTTTAAACATAAACAGGAACGGAAAACCTAATTTACCGAGCTTTCGAAAGTGTATGTTTCCTTTCTCAAATATCGGTCATTTTCACCCTTCACTTCAAAATAGACTTGGCAAAAACAAAAAAATGATAACAGTATTACACTACCTTGATTTTCAATCACGTTTAGCAGATGCATACTATATCAATAATACGAAATTTTAACTCCATGTCAATCTCAGTGTTCAAAGTTTATCGCCGTGGATGCATTTAAAGTTGTTGTGATAATTTTGTATGATTATAATTACTCTTAGCATTTTCATTTTATTTAAGATACCTCAATTTGTTGGCGTTTACATGTATTTATACGTGGATTGATTGTGTCGCCGTTACATGCATCACATATATTACCAATACTTTGAGTATGAAGATTGTGAAGCGCCCTTTTGAAAAATCTAGTTTGTCGATGCAAAAAGCTAACCAAAATAAGTATTTTACTGCACATATGGCCAATTCGTCTATTAAAAGCTCATCAGACATTTAAACCTTTTGAATAGAACTTTAACGCCCTATCAACAGCTATGGTCATTTAAAATATAAGAACGTGCTTCCTTATTTTGTGTGTATGGACGCATGTGTGTATGTGTGTTCGAGGCTTGAAGAGTATAATTGTGTCACAGTAAATACATATCAAAACTTGTCAATACATGTTATCAAATAGACAATGGGAATTACCATTAGACTAGGCTTTTATACAATGGTCCTTAAGTTTGCATGACAGTCATGTATTGATAAGGATGTTTGTTTTAACCCTTTCACCACTGTAGACCATAATGGACTCACCCAGATCAATGCATGGTAGAGTCTTCTTAAGTTACATAGGGTCGAAAGGGTTAAAGATATGTTTAATCAGTAACTTCACCCAATGCTCACATGCATAAATATACGTTTATTTAAATATATATTTTTATCTGAAGGGGGAGGTAACTCTGTGTACAATTTACAAGTTAACATATGATACGTTGGAGTTTTTAATTTTGTTTACCTTGTTTTTATATTTAGGAAACAGTATTTGTAGTTTCCATAGACTGTTACTATATTGATACATGTAGCAGCCACAACTGTCTACGTACAGTGTTACATAGATGTTAAACGAATGAAGCTTGATACTGGCGTACACCAGATTCGGTAAGTTTTTCACAAACTTCGACTCACTTTGTACTTAAAAGAAAAACTTAATTTAGTAGGTATCACACACGGTATTTGACTTGCTCTGTAGCTAGAAAATTAAATGAAAGGTGTGTAGCAATATTGCAACGGTGAAATCGAGAAGGACTGTATGTCGCTTACTGTTATTTCGCACTGAAACATAAACACTAGTCAGGGATTCCTGAAACCTATAACAGTTAATGCACGAATATTTGTATCCTGTCAGTTTTACGTTACCCTCAAACGAAAACATATATACAAACGAACTATGGAGACCATACCTTGGTGTTCTCCCTGCTATGAAAAACAGAGACAATACATACCTAGCTTGTTAGACTGTCCCATATGGCGAATTTCTGCTCCTTCGATGTGGAAATTTTTAAATCCTTTCAAAACCTGCACAATAAAAAATATCACTCTGTCATATTCTTTTATTGCCACCCTGAAAAATATATTTATATTCTGGATTATTATATGAGGCTAGTGGCTTTTCCTATAATGCATATATCATATCATTTTTTGAGGGATTTTTTTCTCTGGTGAAGGAATATTGACATTAAATCGAAATTCGTCATTGGTGATGTATTCAAACATAGGAAGATCTGATTGTATAAAAGTTCATATAGCACAATCAGTAAAATAACAATATCAAAGGGCGAATCGATTTGTCAATTTGATCGTCAGTTTGTACATTTATAACAAGTAAGTGTACATACGCTTATAGCGTAGCCGAATCGACGGCGATTTTATCGCCAACTCGTACATATTTTACACCTTAGTGGACACAGATTTCTCCGGTTATTGGTTAAATAAAGGAGGCAGGGTACTCATCGGACTGGTCATTAAAACGTCATGCATAATCGTTTCAATGATAGTGTTATATGAATCGGAATACAGTCTTTACTTTCCGACCTGAAGAAAAGGTTTGGAAACGAACGGATCAGCTCACCTTAATATGTCCGCCAAACTCATCGTCGGCGTTCTCCATGTCCCCTTCAATGACGACGTTTCTACTGAGCAAGCCCACCTCTGCACGCATGTCCACGTTATTGGTGATCGCGCCGTAGTGGTTGAATCTTGGTGACACTATCAACACAGCAAGCAAAATATACCACAGCGTCATCGCACAAAATTCCAACTTAACATGCACGTGAAAAAGAATTATCAAGGTGAAGGATACACCAAACCAACGGAAAAAACCTCATCGATCCATTAAAAAAAAGAGTGGCTAATAATTGGTGATTCTTTTTAATTAATGACATTATATCGTTTACAATGATGAAAAGCATAGTCTTTAAGGATCCATTGCTGGTATCAATATTGCTAAGCTAAATTAATTCTGAAATGAACAAGATAGCTTGCAAAAATGAAAGGAAACGATATAAATGAAATAAAAAAAACACGATGCATTAACAGTGAAAAGAATGCAACGGAGCTAGATGAAAATTTGAACCCATGACCTCCAATCATATTACTGTCTAACTAAATGAATTAGCTGATTAACAGTAGCATACTAGCTTAGTCGCGCGAAGGTTATATCCGAAACGAACTAAAGAATGAAGTAACTCCATGGTGGAAAGTCCACAGGAGAACTATCTAGGGCTTGGCCTACAGCGGACAAGTATCCTTTATTACTGTAATATACTGAAAACATACAACTGGAAATGGATTCTGATTGTGATACTGACTTTCGTCAATGTAGATTTGAATTTCTCTTGTTGACAACCCTAACTTATTATTATTTTGATCTACAGGTTGCATCTTTCGTAAATGTCCATACAATTAGAACAGGAAGTTGTGTAGGTATTCAGCGTTCTTTTGTATTCTTTGTTGAATTACATTATTATATTTTTTAATACGTGAGAACGCTACTGTACAATTAAGTGATTATGAGTGGAGTGATTCTATACAAATACGTGAATGTAGCAAAATAAACTTACAGTCGACTCTGACCTGATTGTAGGCACAGTCTTTACACGGAAAAACGGTGCCCTCCTCAACCTGCTCCCAGTCGTAGTCAGTAGATGTGATTATAACTTTATCACCTGAAAATAAACCACTTTATTAGATTTACCTGGAGAGAATCGCTAAAAACACTTCCGACAGGTAAATATCATTGCATCCTAAGTTAGTTTATCTGATACTAGTAGTAGGAAGAATACTGAGAAGGGCTTTAATGCTAAACCTTGCATCACGTGTCTCAGCACTCTAGTTACATCTAAACTAGACAGAGATAGTGTTCAAGTATATATTTAACCATGGATATATTTAACCATGGATATATTTAACCATGGATATATTTAACCAAGGATATATTTAACCATGGATATATTTAACCATGGATATATTTAACCATGGATTTATTTAACCAAGGATATATTTAACCATGGATATATTTAACCAAGGATATATTTAACCAAGAATATATATAACCATGGATATATTTAACCATGGATATATTTAAACATGGATATATTTAACCATTGATATATTTAAACATGGATATATTTAACCATGGATTTATTTAACCATGGATATATTTAACCATGGATATATTTTAACATGGATATATTTAACCATGGATTTATTTAACCATGGATATATTTAACCATGGATATATTTAACCAAGGATATATTTAACCATTGATATATTTAACAACGGATATATTTAACCGTGGATATATTCAACCATTGATATATTTAACCAGACAACTAGCACTAGTAACATCTTGTCCTGACTGGTCTAGATCACTTGGACATATTAATCCATCATCACTTCATTTGGTAAATATAAAAAGGAGGGTATACGCCGCTCTCGCAACCTCTTAACTGTTAAGGAATGTGACACAATGTCGTCATGATCATTATGTGACCAAGCAGTACTTTAATTTGTGTTTTGCCAATTTAAATATCCTGAATTACACATATAACATTGAATTACCTTTATAATATTGAATTACATATATAACATTGAATTACCTATATAATATTAAATTGCATTGTACATATGTTATATTAAATTACATATATAGCATTGCATTATATATCTAATATTTGTAAACAACACGACAAATCTCATATTATATACATATAAGCTAAAATATATCACTATACACTACTATCATAAACTAACATACAGAAAGCAGGTATTTGTTATCAATATGAAACAACAAACAGTTTGCTTTGATAAAAGATTAAAGTTCAAAGTCGCTTATAGCAATTAAAAAAGGGACTTGCTAATACCTTCTTGCCAGGAAGTGACGTTATCAGAGACGGTGATTATAGGGATGGATTTATCTGTATACGTCACTTCAAATATCGCAGTAGATGCTCCGAACCCCAGGGATCTGGTGTAGCTCTCGACGAAGAACCTAATACTCTTGTCGTCAGACAGCATCGTGACTGAGGACGTCTGATGAACACCGCCAACTTTGTAAGGTTCGAAACTTTCGATGGTCTTTAAGTAATCACCTGAAATTGATAAATCAATTATTTAAAAAAAAAACACGGAAAAAACAAGGTATGTCCTGCCAAAACTTTACATATTTCCGGTTGTTTAAAAGTTGGTCGATTTTAACCAATGTTCATTATAACAAACAAAGAAGCATAGGCGTTCAAAGCGAAGGTTATCATTTGCATATAACAATGTCTTCGGTCTCCTATAACCCTTGAAGACACATTTGAACTCTTCCAATTCAAAGGTTGGAATAGTTCGTTGTGAAAAATCAGGGGTGCTTGACTTAATGGGAGTAAGTTACAACAAAGAGTTTATAACTTATTATGATATATGTACATTTGTATGCCTACTTCTTCACCTGTTGCTGAATCGGTACATACTGAAATTTCGAAATAACTACATCTGTATGCTGTTTCGTTGTGTTATATGATGGTTGATGTTTTTGATATGCTCATCCGCGTGCCTTGTGGTTTTGTTGTAGATATCCGCCTTCTTGGTGTGAGGTCATGACATTACTTGGATTAGACTTAGATTTACAAGTCAACAATGAAATAGAAGTCTCTTATCCTTCCGGAACTTCTAGTCTTATCCTTCTTGTAAATTTTCAAAAGTTTACATGAAATTATTTTTTTTCATATTCTGCCCCAGTTTCATCGATTTTGAGATCTAATTCGGGGTTTGTTCATATTTCGCTATTCTGTTGTTGTTTAAATAGATAGAAAGTAATGCCCAAACTGAAACTGGATATCGTTCTTGGTTGTTTGCATGTTTGAATACATTTGGACATGAACAAGATATATAAATGTACAAACCTTACCTTTAACTACGATCATAGCAAAACTGTCGTAAAAGACGAGATCTCGGATTTTGCTGGAATTTGTGACTTTTCCATATCCCAAAATCTCAACAGCATTGTAAAACAGACTTCTGTCAAAAGCATTTTCTCTGTCAATGATGAATTTTCGAACCGCAAGCATTATTACGTTTCCATTCGGTATATCTGAAAGAAAATGCTTAATGATAACACAGAAAGAATCAGGCTAAAATCTTCGCCGATACAAAACAAAATAACGTAATAATAACAAATGATGCCATATGCCATGATGGTTACAGAATGTGCTAAAATTAAAAAAGTGATTAGTATTTCTAATATATTTGTCAATACGAATATAGTGCACATACGCTTTGTTTAATTTTTGCTTTAAATAAGTTTAAAGTCATAGTTGATTTAATATAATATGGCTACTTTTAAGGACATTAACAATTGTCAATGTATTACCGGTATGTGTACTTTAGACTGATAATCCGTGCATGGTATACTTTCAGTGTATTACCAGTAAATGAGCTAAATACTGATACCGAAACATTTGATATTTTCAGTTGATAACTGGTACGTGCATTATAAAAAGACTGATATTGTCATACCGGTGTAAGTAACATTTACAGTGCACTATAGCCTGATAGTAATAAACCGGTAGGTACATTGTACACGTTCGGTGTATTACAGATACATGCACTATAACCTCATAGTAATATACCGGTAGGTACATTGTACACTTTCAGTGTATTACCGATACATGCACTATAGCCTCATAGTAATAAACCGGTTGGTACATTGTACACGTTCGGTGTATTACAGATACGTGCACTATAACCTCATAGTAATATACCGGTAGGTACATTGTACACTTTCAGTGTATTACCGATACGTGCACTATAACCTCATAGTTATATACGAGTAGATGCATTGTATACTTTCAGTGCATTACCAGTACATACATTGTACACTTTGTAATACCGGTACATACATTGTACACTTTGTAATACCGGTACATACATTGTACACTTTGTAATACCGGTACGTGCACTAGAGCCTCAAAGTTATATACAGGGAGGTATATTGTATACTTTCTTTGTTTTACCATTAACATATTTGGTAAAGTTGTCGGTTTCCTTTTCAATTGCTTTTTGATGAGCCTTGCCGATCATAAACTCTCCACGTGGTCGATCGCTCACCCCGGTCAGAGGGTTGTAGGAATTTACCATGAAACCTTTCACGTCTCCATCTTTTGTTACCTTTATTAAAATTTAATACAATTTTGAAATGTTAACATAATCTAAAATACTTTGTATTTGTTAATATAATGTAATATGATCATTAAATATAATTTTGATTTGTAAATACAATTTAATATAACTTGTATCTGCTCATATTTTTTAATATCATTTGTTTGCTACATTTTAATAAAACAAAAAAATGTAATTTAATGTAACGTTTTCTGTGTTTTTATAATTTTATATACTTTTTATAAGTTAAAATACTTAAATAAAATACAAAATCGAGAATTCAATGAAAATTGATACCAATTTAAATACAGAAATGTACAACAGAATATGTCAAAAAGACTCCACGGAAACAGGTAAGAGTAATCAAACACAAGTTAGGAATATCAATGCTGTAGTTTTAAACAGTAATCATTTTCAAAATGTTGTCTAAGTGAACCTTGTTAACAGTAAGAAACTTCAAACGGAGTTTTAGATATATCAATAACGATCTTACCGCATCGTAGGAGGCGAACGCAGCATCTGTCAATTTCTGAACAGGACTTGTAAGCTTTGACCATGAAAGTTTTTTTTGTCCGTGAACCTCAAGCGTGCCGTTCTTGTTTACGCCAAGGAACTTCTGTCCGAATCCGGGCACGGAGTAAGTGTCGTTGACGGACCCTGCCAAATACAACGAGAGGTCAACAGAATGGGCACAGAATACATTATAAATAACTGACTTTAGAAAACAAGTTTTTCTCAGTAATTATTTTAAAATGTTACAACGTGTTAAAAGTTAGTAATTGCAAGAATATTTGAAATTCGAATCAAGATAAATAGATGAAATATATGACATGAAATGAAATTGTAATATTTTGTGATATTATACATTTTGTTAAGGATACAACATTAAAAATATTCACATAAGTATTTAATGTTGCTTGATATTGTAGAAAAAAATACATGAAAATTTGAAGAAAAATATCAAATAATCAAAGTAAACAGTTATGGTGAATGGTAGCCAACCTACTTTGAGGGCATTTCTATGTAAGGGTGTTTGAACCCTGAGCTCTTAAACCCTGGCACCTCCTACTTTTTTTAATATATTTACATGAAGATATCACTGTGACAAATGTATATACAAATGTAACAATTATTACCGCGTAAAGAAAGAATGTGAAGCATGACACAGTTTCGTTCGATAAAGTCTCCATCAAATACCTAGAAGTTGGATTGTAGCCTCTCCTTCGTAAAGACAATCTGCAGATCCGATGTCCATCCGTCCACCTTGTATCTCAATGTATTTCGTTCTAAGGGCTAGGTCACTGTTTGGTAAAAACACCAGTCGACCTCCGGTAACTATGGTTAGGCTGCCGAGATCGACCCCTGGACTTGCATCCAATGCTATCAAAGAGTTAATGATGACGTCATCGCCTTCTCCGGGAACCTATTTTTTTTTACAAAATGAACTAGTTATATTTAGATCACAACGACACCGTTTTTGTTTATTTTAATCTGTTTATACGTATTATGCTAAAGTAACAGATATTCCACCACCCTAACACCGCCCCGTGTAAAGTAAACCAACAATTGATAGATACAAAGAACTGTACTTATATATACTCAACAATGATGATTTGTAGGGATTGTTTTCCTTTCCAAAAAAGTATGAAAAATCTTCTAAATCAAGCAGACTATTTTCATGTTAAATAATTGGACATATTAGTTAAAAAGATATTAAAATGGACATCGTACAAAATTGAGTAATATACATACATTGTAGCTTATGAATAAAGAGTTAAGATAGATCAATTATACTGGTACATGTATTGAGGGGTACAGATACAGCAAATGATAAAGACAAAATATAGATATAACGTATTGGTAGTAAAGGTCAAACAATACATTCAAATATATAATGTATAAATATAGCAATAGCTGATTTGATAGTGTGTGATTCGCTGTAGCCAATGCAACGTACGCATAAAGATACAGTTCTGCCTCTTCACAAATTTCAAGAATAAATTAGTAAATAGAAATAGTTTATGTATACGTACCCCGTTCGGCCATGATGTAGCTTCGGACCAATTTTTCAGACCAGGGTCTTTATCTGGACAAGCTGCACGAGACACTAAAACATATAAGGACAAGACTAGGAGTCGTCCTAGGACCGCCATTCTGTGTGTCGTACAGTGTGTCTGTACGATAGTGGTCAGTCAAGGTATCACCGCGAGATGAGTCGAAAGTGGTCAGTTCTATATGGTCAGTTGAATTTTATACGGTGTCCGTTAAGCTTGATTAACGCTGGATTATCTTGATTTTGTGATTTTGATGTGTATTGTTTAGGTATTGCTTCATTCTATTATCCTGCAGACACGATTCGTATTCGGCGTTATACTGCGCCCTCAGGTAAATACACAACGACGAAATAACAGCGACGTCCGTACCGGTCACTCTCTGGTCACTTTGCCTAGGGGAATAATGCATTAGATTGTTATTGGCGTAAGACAATACGCCTACGATAAGTTCGTACGTCTGCTAGATTTAGAAGTTGGGGGTTGTTGTTGTAGAAGATCAGAATGCACGGATTTACGAATCGATAAACAAATTTTACTGAAAGATTTAACAATAATTTTACGGACATTGACGCCTTTGTCACGATTAAAAGCCATCCAAGCGTAATCGTTTATTTCACAATGAAAAAAGATCAAATAAATCAACCGTAACCAATTCAAAAGTTTAAGTAAAACTTGATTTGTGCTGATTAAGATTGTTTTGAAAAGTTATGACAATCTACATAGAATAAATTAAATACCATACCTCTACTGAAAATATACATAACATGAAGTAGAGTCAATTGCAGAGTGAAAGAGGGGGAGGGAGAGAGATACATTGTAGAGAGGGAGAGGGAGGAGGGAGGAAGAGGGGGAGGGAGAGAGAGGGGATGGGAGAGAGAGAGAGGAGAGGGGGAGAGAGGAGAGGGAGAGAGAGAGGGGGAGAGAGAGGGGGAGAGAGTGGGGAGGGAGGGAGAGAGAGGGGGATAGATGGGAGTGGGAAGGGAAGGGAAAGAGAGGGAGAGACACGGTCATTTAGCGGTACACCCATTGATTGACACATAGCACCACGTATGTACACATGTATGAGCCTTGAACAAATATCAACTTGTCTAGTGTTTTGCGATATTTCCAAGGCATATTCGACCTGGGCTGGCATAGTGGACTCATTAACAAACTAGAAAGTTATTGAGTAAGTGGTAAGTTGCTTACATGGCTAAAAAAGTATATGTCAAATACGTATCAACAAGTTTGTATACATAATTTATTATCAGATGCTGGATAGCCTCAGGGTTCTGTACTGGGGCCTCCGTTATTTGTTGTTTTATATATTAATGATATAACTGATAATTTGATAAGCCTCTCACGACTGTTTGCAGATGATACGTCTGTTACATATTCTGACAATTTACTTTTATATATTGAAACTATTATGAATTATAAGCTAAAAATAATCAACAATTTCTTCCCCTGTGTTTGGCTAAGCTTTTCTGTGGAAGTGAAAACTTAAACGAACAGGAGAACGTGGAATTACTCTTGCATACCCAACGATATATCGTAGATACCAGAAGGTTTAATTAAAACTTATCATTACTATTATATATCTATAATTTAATTTTACTTTAATTAGTATCATTCACCCCCTCCCCATCCCCGATGTTTGTTGTTTGACTGCCCATCTTTGTCTGCTTGTCAATGTCTGTCTGCCTGTCCATGTATGTCCGCCTGTCCATGTTTGTCTGCCTGTCCATGTTTGTCTGCCTGTCAATGTCTGTCTGCTTGTCAATGTCTGTCTGCCTGTCCATGTTTGTCTGCCTGTCAATGTCTGTCTGCCTGTCCATGTTTGTCTGCCTGTCAATGTCTGTCTGCTTGTCAATGTCTGTCTGCCTGTCCATGTTTGTCCGCCTGTCCATGTTTGTCTGCCTGTCCATGTTTGTCTGCCTGTCCATGTTTGTCTGCCTGTCAATGTCTGTCTGCTTGTAAATGTCTGTCTGCCTGTCCATGTATGTCTGCATGTCTGTCCATGTATGTCTGCCTGTCTGTCTATATGTACATGTATGTATGCCCATGTCTGACTGTGTGTCTTTCTGTCTGTTTGAAGTCATGAGTTTGTTGATTGCTTGTCGTTCTCCTATTTTCACATTATAATTTGAATTAGATATTATGTTACACCTAACCATCTTTCATTGTATATATATATACTATTTGTTTACATAGGATAAGGGCGTCCATAATGTTCATGTAGCTTGTGTCAATCACTTCGCTGTATGTACATGTATACTTATGTTAATAAAATATGTATTAACTAAACATGATAGGTGTTTCGCTCTACCTAAAACTTATAAAACCAATGCATGCCAAAACAGACAGACGATTTATATATGCCTTACCTTCAGCATGAAAGAAAGATGTTTTCAAATGGATCAATGGCAGCACGAACCAAGGTATCCAAATCACGAAAAAAGACTCCATTTTTTAATCTGCCACAACAATTCCAGTATTACCAGAAACCTTTTAGCAGTGTGTAAGTTACATATACATGCTGATACTGAGAGCGTCCGTAAATGTTTGCCTTAACATCATCAGAACATCATAATATTGCTATCTATAACATCACACTTCGCTGCCCACCTGTTATCCAGTCTTAGTTAAGCATGGCTGATTTATTACCTCTTGTTTTAGATAGACTTAATTAATTGTTTGCGTGTCGAGCATAGTTTCTTATACTGAGCGAATGTTTGTAGCCGTGACAATGGCAGATGTTTTGTTTACAAACTAATTCTTGACCTATGACCTCATTTAACCTGTGTAATGCAAGTCAAGTTACATGTGATCTTGCGCAGTTTGTACATTCTAGGAAAACGAAATGATAGCAAATAAAATTCACGCAACAAATGGCCTTGTTAGGTAATTATATAATGTTTACTTGAGAAAATTACTATAAATTTCTAGATCTAAAAATTAAAAAATAATAGTCATTGAGTAAATATATCTGTTATACAGGCTAAAGGAAATTTAAAAACACGTTGTAATGTGTAACAAAGTAGGCTTTACCGGACTTAAACCAAACATGTTGATATGAAAATTGAATCAATTTGAATAACATTTAATGGACCCTTATATCTTATCTGAGTTAGTTAGTTAGGACATATGTCATGATACTATATATTCTCCCATACCTACGGGAATATATGTCAATTAGAGACATATCCTAATAATTAAATGCATATATCGGCCAAAACTGTACAGACCATAATAAGGGTATACCTACGGGGCAATTAGCTGATACATGTAGCAACCTCGGATAAACTGACCGACAAGGGACCAGCCGGCATACAACATGTAACAAGGTCCTCGTATGTTGCTGTCCAGTACAGATATGTCTATCTCGGTTGATTAAGTATAGAGGGTTACGTGGATGTTGGGTATAAGAACGACTCGGTACATACAACTGGGTAACGTGGATGTTGGGTATAAGTACGACTCAGTACGTACAACTGGGTTACGTGGATGTTGGGTATACGTACGACCCAGTACGTACAACCGGGTTACGTGGATGTTGGGTATAAGTACGACCCAGTACGTACAACCGGGTTACGTGGATGTTGGGTATAAGTACGACTCAGTACGTACAACTGGGTTACGTGGATGTTGGGTATACGTACGACCCAGTACGTACAACCGGGTTACGTGGATGTTGGGTATAAGTACGACCCAGTACGTACAACCGGGTTACGTGGATGTTGGGTATAAGTACGACTCAGTACGTACAACTGGGTTACGTGGATGTTGGGTATACGTACGACCCAGT
>JAUMHH010165332.1:0-16973 GCA_032359455.1 Chlamys rubida | reverse complement strand
GTTCATGTTAAAAACAAAATCGACTCTCTGTATAAATATATCAGGTGACCGTTAAGGCCCATGGGCCTCTTGTTATGACATCTCCCATATGTTAATGGGAAATAGTTCACTTTGAGTATAGAAGTTTGATCTAGCGACCCTAGAGAGCAAATATTAATATTAGGAATTAAAACGTATAAGGCCGAATCAAACAAAACATATGCACCATCTGTAATGACACGGGTTGATGACGCATTGGGTCAGATTCCGGTACTATCACTATTACTTCGCTATACTTGATAGACTATCGATTTCACACATCTCTATACACAATAGATCTTATCAGCATTACACATATAGAGCGTGATGTAATTATTCTCACGGGAAGTGTCGTACTGGTCGACCTTACGCACTAGTTGTATCGACTTGTAAGTGTTTATTGAAGTTGATTACTCATTCTGTGTAATTGTGATTCCAGTGTTATTAGAACAAGCCCTATCTCCTTGGTATCGATATGTTTCTGTTTTTTGTGATGTTGCTTGTTCTCAGTATGTGCTTTGTTTCATTTCAATACTATACACCGAGAAATATTCGATGCAGTTTAATTTTCGCCTTTTTCGCACCCCCGTTTTGAGGGCATCTTTATCACTACAGCACACATAAGTAAATAACATAATATCACAGAAATTAAATGAGAATGGCGAAATTAATATTGCACGAAAATAAATTTCACCATCGATGGGCGAACATTTGACTGGGTAAGAATTTCTCGGTATACAGTGAACGAAATATGATTAGAAGCTTTTTGTGTTAATTAAACTCTTGGCTAGGTAAAATGAAAACGTATGAAGTTATATTAATTTGTACTGTTTTTTATCCCATTGTAAGAAATTCAACGTGAAATGTTTGGCGCAAAATCCATAGGCATGGACAGATCTTAAACCTTGTCATATTCAACATCTCAAGCAACAAAAGTCTGGCAACGTTAAAACATCATATTTTAAAAGGGAAAGGGCACAATGCGATTTATACATAAGATAAGTTCTTACAATTGCTTAATGAATAACAGTTTTATTTCACAAATGACTAATTTAATGAGTATATAGCACGAATTAAAAATTAAAAGGAAATTTCCAACCCAGGAGTGAAATATAACTATCATATCTAACGAAAACAAGGATTATATGTTCTCCCGTAACCTGATAACTAATCTCCCGGTAAAAACCGTTCAGATAACATATAACGTCGGGACTGTTGTTACTTTACAATTGATAATGGCTGTTGTTTGTTATGTATCACACTAAACCCTGCTCTCTGATTGGTCGGTTTAGGGCGAAAGTAACAAAAGGTGCCTTTTGTCAGAAAAAATATATCAATTTCATGTTCACGGATAAAACTTGTATTTCTGTGGTAAAAAGTGTTATAAATATGTTGACAATTGTTTATGAAATATTTAAAAGACAATATAACTTCATTCCTATCTTTATAAAACGGTTTTTACAAAATGCGTCGTAGATGAGCGTTGAGGTGTCTCGGTCGCTATTTCCTGCATTCGCACCTATCTGACATCTAGAAGGTACGAGATAAAGACATGATCAATTTCTTGTGTGTTCTTTTCCTTGGCGATAACCCACAGACCACATGTCATAAAGTTCCGCCAACAAAGCCACAATACAATATTAAGTAGAAGTAAAACAGGCATAATGAATCGTACACTTTAACTGCACATTTTTTCCAGCAGGTCATTTGTTCAACATTCCACAAAATTTATCGAGAGTTTCCGTAGCGGGCAGTTTTTCTCAATTCAGTCCGATCATAAAATCATTTAGGTCTAATGAATAATGAGATCTCAATCTCAGTCTCCGATACTTCATAAGTTTTAAGATCACACGGGTGGCTGCTGCTTGGGGCTTGTGATATATGATTTGACACTCGCTCTACATTCATCACACTATAAAGCGTTTATCAACGGCGCCCATCTCTTAGTTCGAGTATCAAAGATGCATGTAAAAATCCGTGACCATTCAAGCTCTTTTCTCCCCAATCGAATTATTGGGAAATAAATACCACTTAAATGATTTCAGTGAAAACACTTTTCGTGCACATGGATTCTGACGATAAAACATATGATTAAGGCCTGTTCTTAGTCGGCAAGTAGTAGTTTTCCGACTCCAGTGAAAATTTGCGACAACCTCCTTTGGCTACCGAGGCTAAAGGTCGCGAACACTGCTATACGGCACATTTCAACTCATAAAAAACTTCATAAAAAATACGACTCCGATTCCCTTGACACTTTGCTGGAAAATGATGTTCTTCAATATTAATGTTTTTTACCGTTTTGATTAAACTATTCCAGAATTATGAGGGTTTTTTTTGTTATAACTTTGATCTAGATAATCATAAAATTCAAGGTTTTAACAACTTTGAACTGGCTATAGAACTAATAATGTTGTGTTATATATTAAGCGAAAGCGCAGACACAAACCAAATAGAAGAAGATAGATAAACGTTAAAAGAACCGTAATTAGAGAAGATATTTGATAAAACAAGGGCGAACTATAAACAAATAAAGATTTGTACAGGCGATATATTGACTGAATATTGTATACAATGGTGTCCAACACTTCAAGCTCAAGTCTCCATTATGATTATGTGATATTTAAATCACAGACAATCATCCCGGTTTTGCTATGTTATACACTAAGAGGCCATCTTGCTGTGCATTCCGACATAAACCGCTTGCAAGAAGAAAGGGATACGCTCAGGCATACCAAATGTGCATTGTTCAATTCAGGTTTTCTCTTTATAACATAATGGATGCTATTTTGAACACTGATTGTATATATGTAACACATATGAGAATAAAGTAAAAAAATGATGTGCTATGTTAGTCCCTTTACGCATAATAACATACTCTTTTCCTCTCGTACGGAAAATGCAATGATATCGGTCAAGAAAAATATTATCGCCCACTATTTCTTGATATCTCGTTCCGAATTGTTATTGAAGAAAATGTGTGTACTGCATATAAGGTGACTCAATCTCATTATAGTTGTTTCAGTGTATTTTTAATAAGCTTGGTACCTGTTTTCAGACGTCCCGGAAAACACTCCTATCTACGATTTGTTCGGTAATAATATGAAAATTATCTGGAATTATAACAAAATCTACTAGATATGTAAATGTTATGTTGGTATCATGAAATTAAAATTAAATGTTTCTAAGATAGAATTGTGTATTTTTCTCCGAAATTGAATATTGATAAATTCAAGGTGGTGGTGGTATCAAAATATTTTTAAGTGTGATGTATACAAAACACTTTCCTTATATTTCTCCAGTTCACTTCATTAATTCATTGTTTTATACGAGGGGGAACAATTCACTTTAACAGCGGTATAGTATATCCAATGCCACAATGTTTTAAATAACATACTTTTTTTTGTTATATGATGATCGAGAATCCAACGCAACAAATCATTATTGTTTTAAATAAGGCCATTTGTCAGTTTCCACTTACGAGGAGAACTCAATATTTATGCATGCAAATCATTACATTTCATCGTCAACAAATGTTATAGTAAAATGACTGAACCCTGTTTCGCTATTTTACATCTGACGAATATTAATTAACATATTTTGGTAGCTTAAAATGTTATTTGGAAATTGTTAAGTAGGCCCATGGGTGAAGTGTTCTGTGTAGAAGTTGTGAGGTTGTCGCTGTCGGAATTATTTATTTATTTATTTATTATTTATTGTGTTTCTTCCATTGTTTTCCTTGTTGTCTTAGTCATATCATTAGAATCTAATATATGTGTTGTTTTAAAAACAAACTACGTATTGTATAGCTTTAAATTTATACCATAATTTTAATATTTGGTTGTGGGTTGTTCTGTCACATAATATGTCATCCCTGTAATTATATAGACCGGGGTACTAGACTCGTTCTTTATGGTTCTGTTACGTTTTCACCTGTACTTAAAGATATGTTTAATTTACATTTTAAGACTGACACTAATATGTCAGTACATATTAATGGTCTCTTTATAGGAATGTCTTGTTCTTCTAAACATTCCATCAGCATTTAAAAATCTTAGGCATACCCACACACATTTAAACAATAATGGAATAACAGAAAACGTATAATGACGAGGAGACAGTTAAAAATGTGTCAGCCGTGACACGCTATCAGCTAACAGACGCTACCGTTGTATGATAACTGTATAAACACCGCTCAACAATAACTACTACAATGGCGTCTTCTCAAGCGCTATACAGGTGCAGCCAGCCGTGTCAGATGTGACACTCTCGGCACGTGCCAACAGGTAGCGTCCCTACCTCTCACCTGGAAACCAGCTGTTCCGGTATGCGCTATAGGGAACAGTCTTGAATAGCGACACATGCGTTATCGATCAACTTCCGCCGTTCGTCAAGAGAATACCAACACGTGCATGTTCAAATAGACGACGTTGATTTTACTAATAAATAGACAAGCGTTCAATCCTGCCGGATGCAGAAGGTATAGGAACGCTGATTTAATGAATGTCATTATGCAAATATCGTCTCTGTGCCGGGGATTCCGACACTTGACACGTGTCTGAGTGAACAATTTGTTTAACTATAGCGACACGTTATTGTAGTTCATACCGTTATGATGATACAATAATTTTAATAGACACATGCCGCTTTGAAAAACCCAACCAAGCATAATAATTAGATTTGTTTGATATTTTAACCCGTGAGCACCCCAATGATTAAGTCATTGAACTATGTTTCCTGATTTATATAATGCGAAATCTTTTCGTATTTCACTTTAAAATATTTCATTTGTTCACTGCAACCATCCACCCTTTCTTTACTTTATCTAGGACAAATTCAGTCAGTGTCATTTGATATAAAATCGTCATGTGATACACCAGTATTATACTTATGAACATAATTCGGTATATTTGTCAACAGTGGTTCTGTCAGACTTCAATATTAACAAAAATAACAACATCTGTTGTAATGCGATATAATTAATAACAATTGAACTCTCTATAGAAGCAATGTAAAAGGACAGTAAAAGGATTGATTTAGCGAACTTTGTTAAAAAATGTCATTTAGTATTTTTGAAATTATGTGTTGTGAAATAAATATACTTCTAAGTGTAATAACTGATATTTAGGATGTAAATAGGATTTATATGATTAAATTGATTATCACATTTTGTATTCGTCACTTAAGAATGAATGTTTCAATATAAGGGTCTCTGCAAAGATGTCATGTACATACCACCCTTTATTTGTTCAATTATGTTCACATTGCTTGGTTATAAAAGTGATTGTAAGCCTTTGTTTTTGTTTTCACAATTATAACTATTACTATTATCCATATGTTGTAAAGCGCTTTAGAGTAATTTTACAAATTAGATAGGGCGCTATATAAATGTTGTATATTATAAAAATGTTGTATATTATTATAACTGCATGATGTAATGGATGCGTGTTAGCGAAGATATTGATTCATATGCTTACAGATTAGATAGGTTATGTGCTAATTTACTGATGTATGTTTGCATATGTATGTAACCTGTCTGTAATAATTCATTATTGAAGGGGTCATTTTCTATCACTGAACAATATTTGCGTATGTATTTGGAATGAAGTAAGACGTAAATAAAGAAAAAATAAAGAAAAAATGCATTACTAAATAAATGCACAACAGCTACATTTTCTTTAGTAACTCATTACGATATACAAAGTTTAAAAAGTGGTATAATATATAGTGATACAATACAACAAATCAACAGTGACACTATATATTGTAAAACAATACCGTTAATCAAAGGCGGAACTATATATATCAACACAGTACCGTAAATCAACAGAAACACATGTCTATATTAACATAAGGAAGTGCCACAATGTCATAACACGAAAGTAAATTTTCAGCTCGGACTGGCTGGACAGTTGAAATAAAGAATCCTCACTCGCAACTATTGGTCCTTTGATTGGATTTTCTGTTTCCACTGTACAATCATTCGTCGTTGTTAATTTATTACATATGTTGTTTAAAAAGAACTCATTCTCTTATCTGACAATTTTTTTCATATTTGACACTGGTGTTTGTTTGTTCATGTATCATGTCATTGTCACGTTCCCTGTCGACAACAGTTAAGATTAGTCCTGTCTTGGAAAGGGGCGTGTCACACTGAATATTTGATGCCTAATGAGTTTCCACAGTTGAAATTGCAGTGCATATACATATGTCTAGTTTTATGTTTATATTAGATAAACAGACTTACTCTGACTACTTCACCTATTATGTGTAATTGTTATTCTAGGGACGATTATGCTAGCTGAACAAGTACTGTACAATACTTGATAGTTTGAAATAGAAAAAATACCTTCAGACGATAAAAAGACACGACGGAGAGATTCTTTCTTTCCACTAAAGGACAGGTATAAATTAATAATATCACTCTTAAATAATCAACCGTTGTTTAACTCGAAGACATGAGAAGCATTGAACTCTTTCATGTTATACATATGAGGGCCGTTCTTTCAACAACAAAAATGTAAAGTAATATTTCTAATATTCATATGGTTCCTTACAGGCGCAACGTTTAAAAAAGTTTCCTAGGAAAAAACAGTTTATCAAAAATATTGTTGTATAACATACTATTGTACCTTGCTGATTCAAGGAATTTCTTATTTGTCTGATACATGACAGGGCGTAGCTGCTATGTAACCAAACAAGCTTTAAGCAGCTGCGTGAACCAAAACAAATTCTCAAATGTACTTGTTGAATTTAATGGATTCACAATAGTTATCTTGGGTAATTTTGTTTGTCTGAGTGATGCTGTTATAAGCAATTAACACTGTTTGCTTATTATACTCTTAAATCGTTTTGTTTCGTTAATACTACTTTAACTATTCAGATTCTGAAACAAATTAACCAGAAGAAATAACTGAATATATGCAATCAGCTACTGCTATCAAAAGCCACCAGACGGCATCACAGAGATTTTAGATATATTGCATTCTGTAGTTATGATGGTTTTCATGCACATCGTTTGCAGTTATTAAGCTAGGCGCCAACATGATAAGGGCCATTATTACAAGAGGAACATCCGCTTTCTCTTGCCTTTCCTACCAAATGTTCCTTTTCGTTGATGTCCCAAGTCACGCAAAGCCAAATCACTAGTCATTTTCCTGTATAACAAAATAACAGAACAAAACATACAATCTTTGCAACATACTTTTGTGTGATATGCATTGTGTTACCAGTGTCCTTATATTAAAAGTTATACTAGGGACTAATTTTACTAAAATTGCACCTATGTCTGTTTCATACAATGATTGTCAAAGTATCGAACCTCTAGATTAATATTTCATCAGTGCAATGCGTAAAACTTGCATTGTACGAGAGGGTGAAGTCATGAAAACTTACTAGATAACCTGCATTTACTCGTTTTTCATAAGGCGTCAATTCAGTATAACATTTGATATATTATCATCTTTGACAATGATGGGAGACCTTAGAGGACCTGATGCTCTTAATTGGCCGACGGCACACGTGCGCGTTCATTCAACGGCGTTAATAGCCATGAAAATATTTTGAATTCATCCAGAATGAATTTAGATAATGTCGTTTTCAAATGTTATAAAAGACTTTAGAAATGAAATTCAAAAGAACCTGACCTTTACATTAAAGTGCAACCACCGGTTCTCACGCGAGCGGTGCGTCCGATTGCGATGGACAAATGAACACTACTATATTGTACGAACGCGCCCGTATAATTATCTATTTAATTGGAGTGGCTATACTTCCAAATTTAGGTACTCTTACCTTCTTTTGTTGAGGGATTTTAGTCCAACCAACCACATAATGCATCTTTTATTTCAACCGAAGGTCATAAATCAAATTTGAACCCATCCTTAAAGAAAATGTTCTCAGAATGGATTTAACGCGTGTACCAATTTCGTGAAACTCATAAGCGGAAGATATATGTAACATTATAGCTCTTTCTTGGAAGGAGATTATTTTCGTCAAGTCATTGTGTTTTAGGTAATGGCTTTCTTTACAATATTTAATTCAATTTTACTTACAACACAATATAAATGCAAACATATTTCAATATTTCATCTTTCATTTTACCGGAATCATTTTGTAACAATATCTTGTCTTTTGAAAGAATTAATTTGACATTTTAGTGAAAATCACAAAACACCGTAAACCAGGTTTATCTCCGTAGACCCGCTGTTTAATGAACGTTAATTTTGATAGACAAATATACAGAAAAAGACGATTTAGCTTAGACCTATTGGACCATATTTAGTTCTTATTTACATTTGGGATTTTTTTTTTGTATAGTAGGTCTTTGGACAATTTCTGTGTTAATAAATACATAATAGTTCCACTTTAAGCATCAACATTTGAGTATTGGGCAAACGTATGTAATGATACTCGCCTTCAGACTTTAAATGCGTCAGCATCAGACGAATATAATTCTCTAAAAATATTAAAAGAAACGATAAAAAACAATTATCATAACAATAAAATTTGGAAATAATCATCATGTGTATTGTGTATTGACAGTATATGTTCGTTATTAAATGATTTGTTGTAAAATCATGGTCAAACAGTTATATGATTTACTGTTATATCTACCTGTATTACAAATGTCGTCAAACCACCTCAATTTCCAAAAGGAATGTACCTCAGAAATCTTTTCAGAAATCGTCTAATATAACTCAAAAGAGCTCCTCGAAACTTTTCATCTCAAAGACTGTTGTGTTCCTAAAAACTTTGTACTCTCAAAAACATCCATTGTTCCTCAAAACATCTCTTCGCAAAAGATCTAATATTCCTCAAAACATCTCTTCTCAAAACATCTTATCGCTCAAAACATCTCTTCTCAAAGCACCAAATGTTCCTTAAACATCCCATCCTAACACATCTTATATAAAATACCCCAAAACAACTAATTTCAATAGCATTTAATGAACCTCATTAAATTCTCATCACAAATCATCAAATGTAAATTAAACGTCCCAACTCAAAACAGTTATTTAGAGTACATCAGAACAACTTATCTCAAATCAACAAATGTACCTCCAAATATCTCAAATCAATTTATGTACCATCTAATTTACCTAGAAAAATATCACCTCAAAAACACCTTATGTACCTCATACAACACTCATCTCAATGGTCCCATCTCCACCATAGATAGTCCTCAAAACATTTAATGAACGGTCTTTTAGTAAATGTTTTTTCGAAAATATATTACATGATTATTTTACAAGTTCGTAATAAGGATATGAATATATACTAAAATGTTGCAATTACTTATATTCTCATAGATAACAATATCATAATGTTGAATGAATGCAGTTATGTAAGATTCTGTTACTTGTATGTTTCATCGTGAACATGAACCCAAGCGACATTTCCATATCACAATCATACCGTCAACATGCCCAAACAAACAACACTGTCCTTTTATCATCACTGTAGGACACTTGTACTGTTTCACCTGCACATATTAAATTTCAACAATACGAAAAATATCGAGGCGGCGCACCGGAATGTCACGCTTAGGTGGAGTTACTTAGTGTCATGGACAAGCTGTACCCTACCGGGGCTGAGATGAATATCTTCCGACCCCCGGGTCTTCCTCTTGACCCCAGGGTCTATGTGCGTCAGTGTCACACGCACTGCTATCTCTTTTCCCTGTCATAGATAAGCACAAGTGCAATGTGATCGGGGATATAACGGAGGGCGGAGGACGGGAGACGGCAATAACTTGGTAGTTTTGTATATAATATATCTGAAACACGTTACCAGAATAGTTGTTAAATTATTTCCCATCACTCTGTACGGAATGTGCATATGTCCGAATTTGATAACACAAATTGTGTTAGTTTTGTATTTAATGATTTGATGATACAATTTAATAAAAGCAATTTCAATTGAAAAATTGCAATATTGTTTTAATGTTTTTATTATTATAATTATTGTATGCTCTTAGCTCTCCTTTTATCATTAATTACATTCGGGATATAGAAAGAATTAATAAACTTAATAAATCATCCGCACACTTAGACAATCAGTTTCTAATATATATCAAAATGCAAGAAATGGGTCCTCTAATTGGAAGTTCTGAGAACCATTATCATCATAATGTTAAGAAGGTAGAGATAGAATACAAACTTCACACATAGCATATCCTTAGCAATAGAAGGAAAATTGTCAATCGCATTTGACAAAAGTCTGTTTGTTGACTTTGCATTAATGTAAACATTGCCTATTTTTTTTCCGTATATGATATTCCTCCATATGAACATTAGGCTTGTTTCCCTCCGTTTTATGCGATTTCTACGATCTCAATGGTAAACTCAATGTTTTCTTTAGAACTGTTTACAGATGTAAGTACTTGAAGAGGGCGCATTTATCATTAAAGTGAACATTAGGAAACACCATACTTAACATAGTAGTTAATTGTGAAGGGCGAAATTAATACTGGGCGATTATGAATGTTAACGGAGAAAGGCGAATGTTCGACTGCGTCCATATAAAATGATGCATTCGTTAAGCTTTGGGAAGTGCCCTTTTAATCTAAAGTAAATGTTGGTATCAATATTTGGTATGCATCCGCTTCTCAACGATGGCGAAATGTGGACTAGGTACCTGGTCAGGTCTTAGAATCACGTGACTGTTGACGCGAGGATTGGAATAGGTGAGGCTCGACGAAATCTTGTCAAAGAATTGAAATCTTGAAAAAACGTTTTTAGGGAATTACTCCATTCTTGAGCATATATGCTTTAGGCTTATGTGTATTCTGTATCAGCGTCTGATTCAATACCAATTGATCTAGAGAAGGGAAGAACATTGGTATAACTACTGGTCAAAGTCAAATCCTTTGAAAAAATAACAGTGATCGCAATCGTATGCTAACTGCAATATGAACAAGAGAAATGCTGCAATTTGACACTGAAGTGAAATCTTGGTGAAGCTAGGAACTGAACAGGTATTTAGTCCACGTCTCTACCCGAATGGAAATACTTATCAAGGGGAACATACTTGTCATTGACAACTGTCGTTAAACACGATTTATCTCCCTTGACCTTGTCGTGATTACTTTATTGGTTGTCAATATCATATTTAATATCGTGCGACAGCTTATTTCATGATTTTTGTTAACTAATTAAAGGCAAATAAGAAAACAAAGACAAATAAACTTAGTGTTTTTTATACGTCTAAAGCATTCTCAAAGCATCCATTTATACTGTGAGCTCGGCTCTCAGGACTGTTATGGATACAACAGACATCGCAAGCACGGGTTTACTTTAGGTTTGCTTGCGTTTAGAAAAAAGACATTGCCTGATATTTACCAAGTTCTTTGGTAATGAATTGGATATTTTAAGATATTGTAAAACACATTTTTATTTATTTTTTTGCTTTCACTATTGTCTGATGTAATTTCACACCTATTGTAATAAAGAGCAAACTATTTCAAGTAAATAAGGTAGAATTTCTTATCAGTGATACATGTATAGTGAGCACTTCGGTAAAGGGAAACCATGAAAATAGGATTAATAAATATATATTACCGAACTGTGTTGCCATACATTGCTATAAAAACAATCATTTCCTCTAATATTATGGCATAATTTTTGGGTTCGTGTTGTCTTCCGTTTTGTAGGTTTTGTGTCGTCCTTCAATGATTACATATAAGTGTTTGAAGATATACTGTTGTTTAAACAAGTAACACACAGATATCATATAGATTTTTTATCAAGGTTTTTTTTCTGTCATTGTGTTCTTATTCAACGACTTGTGTCGGAGATTATTTGTAATTTGCCTTTTTGGCTTGAGCAACCCATGAAATTCGACGAAAATATTAGTTTGTTTAAACTGATTGACTGTTTAAGTACATTAGATTTACGATATCGATTTCAGATTATTAATGATTACAGCTTACTGGTATCGCCTCACGTTGGTTTTGAGACACTAAAAAATCAGTGTTCGAGAAGTACGTAAACATTGCTAAGATATGTTTAGCTACTTATATTTTTATAATACTTTGATTAGTTTATATTCATATACAAATATTTATTTCATACTTTAATTTAATTATTTCACCTGCTATGAAAACGATGTCGTCAGAGAGAAGAATACAGTTTAACCCTTCATATGTGTATACAATTAATCGTGATTTATATTTTGAGCTTGTGTTTTAGAGGATGAAAACAGCTCATCCGTATTCATGTAACAGTGTTCATGCTCAAGCATGGATTTTGTGCTCAGACCAGCCTTTTGTAACTCACTTAGATCCTGTCAAACAATCAAACAGTCAAATGTAAACATTGAAAACGGTATTCGGCTTTAAATCTTTTCTATTTTATTGTTAAGTTATAACCGGAACAAGGAATTACGCTTGAACACAAAATCCATGCTTGAGCATGAGAACGTTTTCATGAATATGGACCCGTATCAATTTAACTACATTCACGCTCAGATTCAAATCCTGTCCCAGTCCAATTTCTTTATCGGGTGATTACCTATTTACCAATCACATTTTGTCAATGACTTTGAAGACCTTTGAAAAACCTAAAAGGCCAATACTGTTTTCAGTGTATACACTAAATTTTACCAAGTTACATCATGTTAGCGAGTTACTAGAAAGTAAGTTATAGAACAGAACTCATGCTTGAGCATGAAAAGGGTTGAATGAGTACGGGTCATGGGCACAAATTTATGTTCGTTATCTCGAAGATGATCGCCAACGCATTTCATCATGGATACACTTCAATTCGTTGTAAGCACCTGTGCTGAATACTATCATACATGTCAATAAAAGATATTACAATCATTAAATCAACGTTTAGTGTACTTTTAATATGAAATATGATCATCTTTTCTATAATTCAATTATTTTTTGATATTTTGTGTGATTTAATTGATAAATATTAATTCACATGTAGTTAAATTTCATTTAACATAACAATCTATTATTTCTGATTTCTATATGAAAGTACAGAAAGTGTTATAGAAAACAGACTTCTACCATACATTGATAAGGTCGTTGAAGGTAATTCTGTCCGCCATGTGTGTTCCTGTGATAGATGGCGATAGGAACACGTAAATGACCTTCTAGTTAATACGGCTACCGATGATATCAGTAAATGAATACCAAAAGTGCCACTTTGAAAAATATTATTTTAATTGTCAATTTTTTGAAAGAAAAAAATATTACAGCAATCTATCACAAGGGCAAAGGGGTACAGACAAGTTTATGTTAATGTGAGGAGACATCTCGGTGAAATTAACACTTCTTTTATAATCCTTAAATCGTTGTCGCAAGATGAATAGAAACAGCGTGCATGGCACGTTTAAGTGTTAAAGGTAAACCAAGTATCATCTTCTAACTTCTCCAGTCTTTTTCTGAATGTCAAATATGTCCATTAACCACAATGCATTATAATCTTCAATCTAAATATAAGCAACCGTAGAACTGGATTTAAGTAATGAGGTTTTTATTGCGAAGGTCACGATTCTACCGATTCAGTATTTTTTTGAAATTGCAAATTTGTAATTTGTAATTACTTTTTACCCAAAATGATCAATGCTTTAACCGTTTTTTGTAATGTTTGAATATCAACTCAAATGCGTTTTTAGTATTAAAATTAAGGGCAATATAAAACGATGGTAATACATGTAATATGAATGTTGCAATTTAACTGCACGTAATTATTTTTTTAATTTTAAAAATTAAGTCACACAGTATTACATCATTAATATAGCTAAAATGAATTATAAAAATGACAAAAAATAAATAAAAAATACGTCTCGTTTGTAGATGGTAATAACACATTTTACTTACTTAAAAGCAACATCAACACGTGAACACACAACACAAAATCTTAACTCAAACTTGACGTGAAAGATAACACCAGTACAGCGAATGTAAAAGGAAGACATCATGAGTATAAGGGATTTCGGAAATGATACAAGCTGCTGTGGTTATTTATCATTATTATTTAAGTAACGTTCAAAGATCCGGGCACATTCCTACTGAAAGTTAGCAACCAAATAGCAGCAGACGGTTACGAAAAACTTCGAGCCTTTGTCCTGTGGAAAATGGTTTCATGCACCGACTAATTTATAGATACATTAATTTTATTTATTTATTTAGTTATTACAGTTCCTCAATCCGGCCTCGTAATCACAAATGACAAACAAAAATCAACGATTTGTGTTACCATTCCCTCCCCCCCCCCCTCCCCTTTCATCTATGACTTTTCAAAACTATAGTCTACCTTATACAAAGTCATACTTGTACATGCATACTCTCTTTATCGATTTTGGAGAGAAACACACAAAGCTATCATCTTATCACTGTACAAATTGTTGTTATACTCTCAAAAAAATTGCTTATTGTCAGTAATGATCTTTAACTGATTCTTGTTACCAAGGAATGTTCAAACAAATAACAACAACAGCGTTAACTTTTGAAAACAAAACAAATACTCTAAAGGAGGTCATTTCTAATCCTCAACATTCGTGAAATTATATAATATTTGTCGCATAAAGACATTCCGTCTTGACAAAGTTATGATGGAAATGATGTTGATAGTTCTATCAGGCAGGAAATGATCAGTGTATGAACATTTAATGTTTAAACTCAACTATACTGTGACAATGAATTCAGAACGAAGTTTTCGAATACGTTAACAACGCCAATTGCGAATGGTAAAATGTAAATAAACTCAAATATCCATTTCTTGATTATGCTCAAAAGCGTGTCTTGTTTTGGCGTTGTCTATAATCCAGTTCATTATTTGAAGGCATGGCACTGCTTGAATAAGACCTAAATAATCATGGTGAGTGTCGGCGATCAAGCAGAAAACGCTTACCCTTCCGAAACACATGGCCTTGTCCTTTTTTCAATGGCCTTTATAAAAATCATTCACGTTAAACAATACTAAACAATATACAACCAGTTTTCTAAAGTTGCATTGTATAAAGTCAGTCATGCCCATTTAGTTGTATAACGGGTATTCTCAAGCCTTATGAAATCATATCTCTTGTTACACTAATTGTACTTGTAGTAATCTTAAGTTGCAGCAAATGATATTAGTACGTCATGATAGTATTACTCCATATTTGTATGTCTATCTCACACAAGATGAATTCTATAATTAATATTCTGCAGTTTTTAATTATATCAAATACGACATATCTGCATTTGCATACGCGTAATGCCCTCTATAAATATTGACTTACTGATGTGTATTTATGTATGTAACATTCTACACCATTAATGCACGTAGAGTTATTAGTTTTACTGAATCATACAACGTTCAAAATAAATTAAAGTAGTGGTACTCTAAAATTAATTTAAAGCACAATTTATACCAATAATTTTGTTTGTCATTACTCTGCATATACACATAAAATGCTTGGTAATGCTGAGTCAGTGCTTTAATTGTTGTTGTTTATACCGTTTTATTATCTACTACATAACAATATACATGTATGCTACATTCCAGCAGGACACAATGGTCACCAGTCATTTAAACGGCGGACACGTGCCTCGGCAGCAGGCCTTAATGTAAATAATCATAATCGGCACGTGCAATCTAAAAATATATTGTTCCTTATACAACAATCCAGATATAATTTTTTTCAATATTTTAAATTATCTGGTTTGTAGGTACATGTATGTATTAAGGTATGCACAGCTTGGTAGTGCTGAGTCACCTGTCTCGTTACTCGATACGATAACTACTATGTGTAAAAAACTATTTGAAAGAGGATTGTTAATTAGAGTAGGTTTATCATGTCACCGATTTAAGATGAAAATCATCACACATGAGATATCATATAAACACACCAATATTATTTAGTAATACGAAACTAGAGTCATTACACTGCATATTAATGTAAAAAATCTGTATAACGTATCGTTTGGTCGTATATCAAATAATTGTACTATTATGCTACATCATGCAGGAGGTTGCATATGAGAAATAGGATCCGTGCAGATACAATTCATTTTTGCTATTGTGAACTAATTATAATATGTAATACGATTTTAGGGGGAAAGAATATGATGTCATTTAGAATGTAAGAGAAATAATCATTTCATGACAGGGAGCGATTAATGTGGGTATTTCAGATCGTAATCAAAAGAAAACCCCCACAACAGTTTTGTGATAGAAAATAAAACAATTTTTGTATCCAATGTTTTCTGCTCACAAACACATTTTGTTCGTTATGCAGAACAAAACTAAACTAAAATATGACTGCCATATTCAAGATCGTGGAGGTCAAGCATGTATTCTAAAATCAATAGTTACATAGAAGTTGACCAGATGCTTCCGAACATATACACAAAAATAACAGTTTGACAGGCATAAGTTTGTTTGGTAAAATTATGTAATTGTCAAATTCTGCATTCTCAAGTTCTATCAGTTTTTTAATGGGGAATAACAAAATCAATAGAGAAATAAATAGATAAATAAATGAACCAAGATAACATAAGTAAATATTTTGATTGGCAAACAAACGTCCCGGAGGTTAGATCTTTGTTATATGTTGATATCTTACTTGTGGAAACAACTCCAAATAACTTAACATAGGCAATTTCTATTTAGTTTATCTGCAGGCTAACCGCAGTCTTTAAGGATAATAATGTCTGCTGTCAAATGAAGGACATAATGTACACATTAAGATCTCTAAACGCAGCGACCAATTCTAACAATTGACACTACCGCATTTGTACTATCAACTCTCTACTTCATAAGTCTAACAATTGACACTACTACATTTGTACTATCAACTCTCTACTTCTTAAGTCTAACAATTGACACTACTACATTTGTACTATCAACTCCCTACTTCATAAGTCTAACAATTGACACTACCACATTTGTACTATCAACTCCCTACTTCATAAGTCTAACAATTGACACTACCACATTTGTACTATCAACTCCCTACTT
>JAUMHH010165321.1:0-16974 GCA_032359455.1 Chlamys rubida | reverse complement strand
ACTTAATGTTTTTTTTATAATTTCGGCTACTTCCTTCAAGACTCTAGGGTGCATACCGTCGGGTCCAGGGGATTTTGCTGGATTCATATTAAGTAGTACTTTAAGTACTTCCTCCTCTGTGATAGTCTTATCAGTGAAATTGTTCTTTACAACCCTATCTGTCAGCAATGGTATTTCGTCTGGTGGCTCGTTGGTAAACACACTGCTGAAAAAGTCCGCCAGAGCATTAGCCTTTTCTTTATCTGTTTGGGCTACTTTTACTCCCTCCTTGTCTTTCACATGAAGCTCCGATATTCCTGATCTCGTTTTAGATTTAGAACTCGCGTATTTCCAGAATTGTTTTGGATTTTTCTTAACCTCATTGGCAATATTTTTTTCGAAGTCCCTTTTGTTCTTTTTGATTAGTGCCTTGACCTTGTTTCTCGCTCTTGTATACTCAGTATATTTTTGTCCTTCCTTAGTTTCCATATATCTTTGCCAACATCTGTGTTTCTTTTTGATTGCTCTGACGGTTTTCTGATCCAATGGTTTCCTACTTTTTCTATTTTGTACTGTTGATTTTGGGATGTTATTTTCCATGGCCTTGACTATTATGCTGCAGAATTTCTCATAGTTGTCCTCCACATTTCTGTTTGTTGGTAGAGTGTTTTCCCAGTTGATATCCAGTTCTTGTCTTAATTTCTCGTAGTTGCCTTTATTATAGTTGTATTTTGTTGTTTTGGTATTCGAGATTGATTTTTTACAAATGAATTCAAATATTATTGTTCCATGGTCACTCTTTCCAAGCCCACTTTTAATTTCCAGGTTTGTTACCATTTCCGCCTCATTCGTGAATATTAGGTCTAAAATACTGGGTTCGTTGTTAGCCCTTACTCGTGTAGGTTTGGTTATGTGCTGAAACAGGCACGAGTCTCTGGTGGCCTCGATGAAATCTTCTTCTAGTTTTTTTGCTCCATGTGTTGGTATCAGGTTTTCCCAGTCTATATTTTTCAGGTTAAAATCTCCCATAACTAATAAGTGAGATGTAAGGTGGTTGCCTATGTTGGCTATTTGGGTTATAAGCTCGGAGTTATTTGCTTCTGTGTTTGGGCTCCTATAGTGTTAACGTTTCTCCTTTTTCCAAGTTTATTCGCACCCATATATTTTCCCTACTCATATATTCGATAGTTATCTCCGTAGCTTGTAGTTCTTTTTTTGCTAATATTATTACTCCTCTCTTACTGTTACTTTGGTCAATTTCACCTGGGGATAGCTCGTATCCTTCGATAGTTATTTCCGCTTTGGATACCTGGTACCTGGATTTTTTCGGGTAGACTTCTACTATGCCTATTATATCTACGTCCTCTTGTTCTACTATTTGCTTTAGTTCGTCCATTTTGTTCGTCAGGGTATCGGCGTTTGTGAATAGGCAGCGTAATTTCAATCTACATATCAAATTTGGGAAAGGTCCCTTTTCGTAATTTCTGTGAAGGAGCGCTAACAAACTTTCACTCTCAATTTCAAGATGGCTGCCTTTCGGCTACCTTGGTTGTTTCGATCAGTCCCAAAATTCAATATGCATAGCAAGGAACCATGGGAAATCTTCGTTTAAAATTTGAAAAAGATCACTCAGGAAGTTTATTAGAAACAGCTCCGGAAAGAATTGTTTAAGGACGGATTGAATGACGGAATGAAGGACCACGGACGCAGTGTGATTTGAATAACCCACCATCTGATGATGGTGGGCTAAAAGGTAAACGCCCGAAAGGCGATCGGTATAGTCATTAGAGCAACGCTCAGGTGACCTAAATATGGCCATACTTGTATAATGATTTCTTCATATATCCAATAGATTATCAAAACACAAAAGGACAAATTCATTGATGCATTCTTTTCAATTTCATACCTCATCAATAGATCTTCCTACAAACATAAAAGATCCGTTTTACTCGTACTGGTAATACTTTGATTAAAACCGCGTACATTGTATATTGAGCCTTACAACCTTTTATTGTTAATAGACAATTAAGCACGTACAAATAATACGTACCCCTCCAAATCCATCAAGACACACATCTCTAATATCAGTGTTATTGCCACGAACATTAAAACTGACATTTTCTTCTTTTATGTCACCAGAACCAAGGGCTCGTGGTGACCTACTTCTATCCGCCTTCGTCTGTCGTGCATTAACAGTTCACAGCTTTTGTTGGTAAATCATATATCCAAGATGTCATCTTGGATAGTCTATTCTAAGCTTCACTTACTGTTCTTCTGAACAGATTGCAACGAATTTTCACAAGAGTATTCAATACATCGTCAAGAAACATGTTGTAACTTTTGGATCAGTTTGATATCTATGATAAAAACCGCTTTAATAAATATTTTAAATTTAAACTTCAATTACATTGTTTTGAGGTTAACGTGCTCACAACAACTAAGGTTATAAGAAGACGAATTACCACCAGAAAAAGATTAATAAATACAGATCCAAGGTTCTGTATTCGTTGCAGCCGATCAGTTTTGATGTCTTTAAAGTCCCTAAGCGGCAGACATAAAAGACAACACCAAATTCTGCAGGTGCCTCCCTCCCACATTATTCGCCTCTAACGATATCTTGAACCAGGATACGACAGGCTTATTATTTGCCTGAACCTGCATTGGCTTAGGAATAGGGAAACAACTAAAGTAGACTTGTGTCATCGATTGTAACATTAAGAATATTTTATTTTCTCTTGTCATCTTTCTTTAAATTTGTGTTCAGATATATATATATATGTAAATTGGTTACGGTAATGTCTGGTTAGCTTATTGTTTTAAGTATAGCGTTACAATTGGAGAGTCATGTCAGTTTTTTGTATGAGGCGAGTTATGTTCACCGCCTGCAGTGTTGGGACATTTCTGCTGTGTATTCTGCTGAGGGACAATGACCTGTTGCTCCCGTTGCAAAACCTAGGTCTCTGTCTCTTTTATTCTTACTTCTCTTAATTGCAATATTTAGGATCTTTATTTTCCTCTCTACTTCTCTTCTAACGACCTTTTATTTCCTAGTGCCTTGCTTTGCAAAACCTCACCTTTGGCTTCAACGTTGAACGTTTGCCCAAGTGAGAAAGGGAATGGGTTCTGTCCCCAGGCCGGGACATACCATACACCTTAAATTGGTAGTTGTTATTACCTACTAAACGTTCAGCATTAAAGGGACTGGCAACTAATGTGACCGGGCGGAATGCTGTTCTGGGTGCCTTTTGCATGGTATTTTAGTGAGATAGCACTATAAAGTCTGCATCAGATCCGCGCTATCACCAGGAGGCATTTACATCAACATACACTGTCTCCTGCACACATACAGACATGCACGCATACACTACACACATGCACACACACACACATACACACATACACACATGCATGCATACACAACACATGAAGTCACGCCCTCAAATGACCTAAGCTGTTAATAGGACGTCAAACATAAACCAGACTAAATCAAACCCTAGACACTCGTCTTCACATAACCTCAGCTGTTACCAGGACGTTAAATCCCCTACAAACAATGTTACTGTCTCAAGTTATTACATTTTTATGAAATGTCATTTTAAAGTGGCCCATCATCTGTAGACATCGTCTTCATATGGCTTAATAGCAGTTGAGATTGCGATAAACGCTAACAAAATCACCTCAGCTAATGGCGTGTGATAGCACTGTCCAATGATGATGGGTTTTCTCAACGGTCATGCGAAAAACGCTAGCCAGGATCTAGAACATAACTTCACTGACCGACTTATATGTGCGAGTCTACCACCGTCATTAACGGTAACATTTTAAACCTTCCTGTCATTCTAGATGCCTGCTTATATGAAATCTTAATTATAAAATCGTGCCCTGTAATGTCTCATTACTTTGTTCTACCAAATAGACGTGTTTGAGCCAACGTCTTATATCACATTGTGCGAGAGTCATAATTAACAAGCGTGTACGCCATTATAGAGGGTTGGTATCATTTGATAGTATATACTTCCCATTGATGGTTTGCTATAAGAAAGATACAGTTTCATCATGGTTCTTATGTTCGTTACTCATATAATGTTTTGAAAGGTTTTATTGGCAGCAAAAGAACCATACTGAAACCTTGTCCATATTTTATCGGTTTCTTCCTTTTATTGGAAAATTACAAAAGCTTTTGATGTTTTAATACCAATCTCAATGATGACTGAAAAGTAATGTTTTGCTTTTGATTGTGACACGTGTAGCCAATACCGTTTTTTATAAAGTACTGGCAGCCTTTCAAAGCCATTAATTGTTATAGGACAGTACAATGTAAATTGGGTCCACAGTACAATGTAGATTGGGTCCACAGTACAATGTAGATTGGGTCCACAGTACAATGTAGATTGGGTCCACAGTATGTATACTTGGTTGTATTGTCTCCACCAAATCTAAGTTCACATAACGACAGTTTCCGAAAATCTGTTTATAATATGATGGCCATTTTTCACATTTTGTTTTATTACTCTGCAAACAATCACAAGAAATGCGAAGTAATCAAGCACATATTTAAATATATTTCAGTTGTGTAGCGCTCTAAGGTTGGCATCAGATCTGTGTTATCACAATGGGAGAAATGCACCAACATACCGCCCCCAGCACACATTGCTCATAATTTGTATTCGATATTTCAAGGTGTTGTATACAATTTGTGAACATTTTGCATGTTTTTCTAATTAAAAGTATCACTACGCTTACTTCATGTATACTGATATGACATATTTAGTCTTAAAATAACAGTAATTGTATACTCTGTACGCTATCACAATTCATTTTCAAAATGACATTCGCCTGTGACATTTATCTGTCGTATTGTTAGGATACCTCAGTCACTCAACCTGGTTTTATGTAAGGAGGTCCACTACGGTTATCAGTAGTAATTATGAATAATCATTCACGCAGTTATTGATCATTTTTATGTATCTACTACATATATTATGACAAAAGAATAAAAGAAATCAAAGTGGGGGCCAAATGTTGACCCCACCTTTGGAAAAGATCCCTTTTCGTAATTTCTGAGAAGGAGCGCTAATAAACTTTAACTCTCAATTTCAAGATGGCTGCCTTTCGGCCATTTTGCGATCAGTCCCAAAATTCAATATGCCTAACTAGGAACCACGGGAAATATTCGTTTGAAATATGAGAAAGATCAGTCAGTAATTTTCCGAGAAATAGCTCCAATAAGAATTGTTTAAGGACGGATGGAATGACATAATGAAGGACCACGGACGCAGTGTGATTTGAATAACCCTCCATCTGATGATGGTGGGCTACAAAGGTAAACGGCCGACAGACGAAAGGCGATCGGAATAGGTTATTAGAGCAAAGCTCAGGTGACCTAAAATATGCCCATGCTTGTATAATGATTTCTTCATATGCAATAGATAATCAAAACACAACAGGACAAATGCATTGCTGCATTCTTTTCAATTTCATACCTCATCAATAGATCTTACAAACATCTAATATCCGTTTTACTCTTATTTTATACTTTGATTAAAACAGCGTACGTGGTATATTGAGCCTTGCAACCTTTTATGTATAAATAAGCAATTAAGCGCGTACAATTAATACGTATCCCCTTCAAACCCATCTCGACACATATTTCCATTCTCAGTGTTATTGCCACGAACATTAAAACTTTCTTCTGTTATGTCACCAGAACCAAGGGCTCGTGGTGACCTACTTCTATCCGCCTTCGTCTGTCGTGCATTAACAGTTCACATCCTGTTTTTGGTTGTTCAGATATCCAAGATGTCATCTTGTATAGTCTATTGTGAACTTCACTTCCTGTTCTTCTGAACAGATTTCAACGAAATCTCAATACATCGTCAAGAAACATGTTGTAACTTTCGGATCACTTTGATATCCATGATAAACACCGCTTTAATAAATATATTAAATTCAAACTTCAATTACATTGTTTTGAGGTTAACGTGCTCACAAAAACTAGGGTTATATGAAGACGAATTACAACCAGAAAAGATGAATAAATACAGATCCAAGATTCTGTATTCGTATCAGCCGATCAGATTTGATGTCTTTAAAGTCCCCAAGCGGCAGACATAAAAGACAACACCAAATTCTGCAGGTGCCTCCCTCACACATTATTCGCCTCTACCGATATCTTGAAACAGGATACGACAGGCTTATTATTTGCCTGAACCTGCATTGGATTAGGAATAGGGAAACAACCAAATAAGACTTGCGTCATCCATTGAAACATAAAAAATATTTTATTTTCTATTGTTATTTTTCTGGAGAGATCGCCTAAACTAAACCAAGTTCTTACTGCCTTTTGCTTGAATTTCAGCTATAAACGTCAATATTTTACAGAAAATATAAATTGGTTATGGCAATGCCTGTTTAGCTTATTATTTTAAGTATAGCGTAACAATTGGAGAGTCATGCCAGTTTTTTGTATGAGGCGAGTTATGTTTACCCCGTGCAGTGTTGGGGAATGTCTTCTATGGACATCAAAGATACCGTAATTGACCTGTTGCGAGCGAGCGAACCCCCTGCAGAATTGGGGATTTGCTTTGGTGTCCTCCATTTTTGACAAACAAGCGACCAAAATAAATCTGCTGCACCCATTGCAATATTTGGTATGTCTTTTTTTCTACTGCTGACTACCTATTATTTCCTAGCGCCTTGCTTGGCAACACCTCACTTTTGGCTTCAACGTTGAACGTTTGCCCAAGTGAGGAAGGGAATGGGTTCTGTCCCCAGGCCGGGACATACCATACACCTTAAAGTGGTAGTTATTATTACCTGCTAAACGTTCAGCATTTAGGGTAATGGCATCAACTGTTCACCCGTTGTCAGTATAATGCGACCGGGCGGAATGCTGTTCTGGGTGCCTTCTGCATGGTATTTCAATGAGATAGCACTATAAATTATGCATCAGCTTCGCGCTATCACAAGGAGGCATTTACATAAACATACCCTGTCTCCGGCACACATACACACACGCACGCATACACAACACATGAAGTCACGCCCTCAACTGACCTAAGCTGTTAATAGGACGTCAAACATAAACCAGACTAAATCAAACCCTAGACACTCGTCTCCACATAACCTAAGCTGTTGCCAGGACGTTAAATCCCATACAAACAATGTTACTGTGTCAAGTTATTACATTTGTATAGAATGTCATTTTAAAGTGGCCCATCATCTGTAGACACCGTTTTCATATGACCTCATAACAGTTGAGATTGCGATAAACGCTAACAAAATCACCTCAGCTAATGGCGTGTGATAGCACTGTCCAATGATGATGGGTTTTCTCAACGGTCATGCGAAAAACGCTAGCCAGGATCTAGAACATAACTTCACTGACCGACTTATATGTGCGAGTCTACCACCGTCATTAACGGTAACATTTTAAACCTTCCTGTCATTCTAGATGCCTGCTTATATGAAATCTTAATTATAAAATCGTGCCCTGTAATGTCTCATTACTTTGTTCTACCAAATAGACGTGTTTGAGCCAACGTCTTATATCACATTGTGCGAGAGTCATAATTAACAAGCGTGTACGCCATTATAGAGGGTTGGTATCATTTGATAGTATATACTTCCCATTGATGGTTTGCTATAAGAAAGATACAGTTTCATCATGGTTCTTATGTTCGTTACTCATATAATGTTTTGAAAGGTTTTATTGGCAGCAAAAGAACCATACTGAAACCTTGTCCATATTTTATCGGTTTCTTCCTTTTATTGGAAAATTACAAAAGCTTTTGATGTTTTAATACCAATCTCAATGATGACTGAAAAGTAATGTTTTGCTTTTGATTGTGACACGTGTAGCCAATACCGTTTTTTATAAAGTACTGGCAGCCTTTCAAAGCCATTAATTGTTATAGGACAGTACAATGTAAATTGGGTCCACAGTACAATGTAGATTGGGTCCACAGTACAATGTAGATTGGGTCCACAGTACAATGTAGATTGGGTCCACAGTATGTGTACTTGGTTTTATTGTCTCCACCAAATCTAAGTTAACATAACGAAAGTTTCCGAAAATCTGTTTATAATATGATTGCCATTTTTCACATTTTGTTTTATTACTCTGCAAACTATCACAAGAAATGCGAAGTAATCAAGCACATATTGAAATCTATTTCAGTTGTATAGCACTCTAAGGTTGGCATCAGATCTGTGTTATCACAATGGGAGAAATGCACCCACATACCGCCTCCTGCAGACATACACACACGTACGCAATACGTAAATTGCTCATTATTTGTATTAAATATTTTAAGGTCTTGTACAAATGATACACCTTTCAAAAAAGACGTTCAAAACGTTTAACATATTTGACCCATTTAACTTTGAAAGTGGGCCAGTCACTGATTTGACATGTGTGACCCTTGGGATCTTGGTTGCTCTGCAATCAAACAAGCGACAAGCCATATATGCATATGCTACTGTATGCCATATTGATGTCAAGAAAGCGTTGAAAGTAGAAATTGGCGCCGGTCGGACAAACGACGTGGTATCACACACGAAAGGTACCTATTGCCAG
This sequence comes from Chlamys rubida, assembly GCA_032359455.1. Classification (NCBI taxonomy): domain Eukaryota; kingdom Metazoa; phylum Mollusca; class Bivalvia; order Pectinida; family Pectinidae; genus Chlamys; species Chlamys rubida. Next base: position 8,417 of record JAUMHH010165321.1, on the reverse strand, counting down.
GTGAGCTATTTACATTTAAATATGATGAGAATATGTCATTTATATCTGAACGTTGAATGATGCTATCAAACGTATTTGATCATTGGATACACAGCAGCAGTAAGGATGTGGGCATAACATGAAAACATAAAATGAAACTGCGTGTACGAGACCTAATGAACCGGAAGCTGTAACTATTATCCCCGAGTGATAGACGGACTTTTGCTATATACATCATTTTGATGAGACAATATTCATGAAATACGAATAGAACGGCGGAAATATTACCCATATGTCGTATCAAGGTAGCTGGATATTACTTGTCAGGTTTGTTAATGCAGTTTTGTAATACCCCGTGTCATGCTACTACATACGTCATTCAGCCTCATTAGGTAAACCATGCAAATACGTTTGCAGATCACAAAATGTAAAGAACGCATCAAAAAAATCATTATCATACTTTGAAGTTAATTAAAATCGTTTGAAAAACAACAAAATTTTATAAATCAATACAAAATGCATGTTAAAGGGAGCAAAAAGTTAATAAATATACAAAAGTAACAACATATTAACGGCATATAGGTTATGTTTCAACAAATTAAACGACGTTGGGGTCTCAACAGCGTGGATGAATTGAAAGTTGCTGCATTGATTAGTTTAAAATTACTTGTTAATAAAGCCACATTTTCCTGTTTCCTAGCTACGGGATCCGTAGCTCATTTTCTGATCGATTTATGCACTACCCTAATGCGAAAAGAATGAGCATTGCTTTAATACCGTCTTTTTTGCTCTTGATTTAACCTTTAAACATGATATACTTAAACTGAAAATCTACAGATCTGATAAAACCACGCTTTAGTGGACACCATCAGTTCATAGTCCTGACAAATTGTTATTATTTTGGAGTCAATTTAATCATGAAGGCCATTTTGAAAATTTATATCGAATTTTAACTAAAATTCCACTGAATTTCACTGAAAATATTTTACAGAAATTTAATGGCAATGATAGGTGTATCGTCAAGATCAATTCATGGTAATCTGGATTCTATTAGAAATTGATTCCGCAAAAACTTAATGGGAATGGTTAGCGCATGGTAAATGTAATAATTAAGGAGCTGACTTGATATCCACTTTAAATATTTATTCTGCATTAAATCTTAGAATCCACAAACGTCAATTTGTTAAACTTTAATATAATGTCTTAACAACCTTGTGTAAGTGGCTTCGAGCCGACTGGAAACAAAATATAGCTGCCATGGCAGACATTATGACAATATATTTAAGCAATAAACGGCATAGATGTGGCAGACCTACTAGTATCACTGCCACATTAAACGCAGACAAGCTGAATGAATGGTGCGCAATTGTCTGTAACATACGTGGCAGTTACAGCAGTAGTTCTGCCACACATATGGCAGTTATACCAGTCGGTCTGCCACACATATGGCAGTTATACCAGTCGGTCTGCCAAACATATGGCAGTTATACCAGTCGGTCTGCCACACATATGGCAGTTATACCAGTCGGTCTGCCACATCTATGCATTTTTATTACTTAGTTTAGTTTTTTATAAGAAACTATGCGATTGATCAGGATTGATATGTTTTTTCTCGTTTGACAAGGTTAAACGCTTTATTTAAAGCTCAGGCCTCGATATGGAAATAAGATAACACATATAGCTATTATCGAGCTACTCCCATTTTTCTTTCTCTCTCGTTTACGGATGTGCCAAGGTTTCTCATGGACATGCTTATTATTTTCTGCGGGGATACATGTTACAAGAGGCGTGCGATGTTGGGACTTTTCCACTTCAGTCGTCCCTTAAATCCTGTAAACAAGTATAAAGCGTTGTAGCTCTGTCAATGTTGTTTGAGCAATTCAATATTTAATTCAGAACGTTGTTTTCCATTTGAAAAAAGCCGTAGATAAAGTGTAATAACGTCACGAACTGAGGTAGATTGGTTTGTTTTTGTTTGACGTTTTACGTCCTTTCTAAACTCTAAGGACATATAAAGATATATATATAAGTGTACACATAAAATGTCATAACACCTTCTATGATCTTAGCTGTTTATAGGACGTTGAACAAAATAAAACCGAACCATGACTCTCCACTTTGTCATATATTGTATGGAAAACAGTCTTACCAGTTTTACCGATTTTCATTTTTTAGATAAACTTCAAGCGAACTGCTTGTCCCATTTCAACACCTTAGGACTATACTTTTTTCTCATTTCCCCGATGACCTTACCTGTTCATAAGACACTAAACCGAATAAAACCAAACTACTTCATGATCCCCTTCTCTTTCTTTTCGGCGGTGCTACCTGTCTAAATACGACGGAACCCCAACACAAAATACCTCTGCAGACTAGAGGCCAATACGTTCACTGCATGTTATCGTAGGAGGAGACTTACATTGTATCTCAGACCCCTGCAGAATCAACGGGTTTATTCTGTCTTCTCTTCAGGGGATATTGAAGAACATGCTTACTGTTTCTTGTTAGAGGTGTTTCCTTAGGGACCGGTCTTCATACCTCAATGGCTGAAACGAGAACGTTAAACCCACATTCCAATCTCAGGTAGGTCAATAATATCACTGGATTTGACCTGACAAAACCTAGACACCCAGGACAATGCAACATCGTGATAAGATGATGATGATGATGGGGCAAATTGACACTGTCAGTGCATGTTGTGAGGGCATTTCAAATTTTCCACGAAAAGACAGCATGATTTAATGTTTACGTTGCTGTTTAATATCTATATTTCGTAACCATTAGCCCTGTAAGTATAACGATAAATGAACATACACATAGCTAACATTGGTACAAATGACCCTAAGAAATACTTAAGAAGCATGGAGCACCATCTAGGAACGTTCTAATTTACACCCCCTACTTATATTTCGTCAAGCATTCCCCCGTGTCAAATTAATTCTGTATAAGATTGACGTACTCGTTCCTGTCACTAGTTTTCGGACACGCAGTAAATCAATTCTCGTTGGATTAAGTAACGGCAATTTGTTTAAATGTGACTAATACGTTATATCGATTTTTTAAAGACACAACAAGTCACCTAATTTGTAATTAACCAACACCACCAACGTATGGTCGATTATCGATGAAATAATTACCAATATATGCTGTGTTGATCAACCATCACAAATCGATCGACCACAAATCAGCTCTTAATTCTAATTGTAGGAGCGAATTTTATAGAATTTTTTGTTTGCAAATTGCCAGGCGATTTTGGAGCTTTATTGTATTACTTACAAGACTACGTGAGAAACCTGTTTGTGCAAAACAATAGATGATAATAATGATATCTCGGATTTTTAAATTCTTAACTGTTCTCCACTAGATCAAGATGTTTATGCGTTAGGCCATTCCTACATTATAAACGCTTATATTTTACGGAATGTATCATGCTTGTGATGAACCATCTTGATTAAATTGCTGGTTTCAAGTAAAAACGTGACAAATTTTATAATTTAACGTCTGCTACAGTTTCTGTGGCATTTACTTTTAGAGCTATTTACATTTATTGGCTGCTTTTTTTACCTTTTACATTTAAGATTAGTTTGAAGAAATCAATTTGTCATCTCTCCGGGATCTTCTTGTGATACGAAGGTCAATGATTTAGAGTTTGATCTTTAGCGTACTTTGTCATTACCCGACTTAGATTTACATGGCGGGTGTCATCAATAAATCAGAAGACGCTTTCCCTTCCGGAACACCTGTTCTGATTCTCCTTGTACTTTTCCAAGGGTATCCAGTCAAGTGCCTTTATCGATTTTGACGTTCAGCATTTAGGGTAATGGCAACAACGGGTTCACCCGTTGTCAGTATAATGTGACCGGGCGGAGTGCGGTGCTGGGTGCTTTGGCATGGTATTTCAGTGAGATAGCACTATAAAGTCGGCATCAGATCCGCGCTATCACAAGGAGGCAAATACACCAACATACTCTGTTTCCGCCACACATACACACATGCAGGCATGCACAACACAAATGGAGGCACGTCCTTAAATTACCTTAAATGCTGATAGGACGTTAAACAAAATAAAACCAAACCAAACCAAACCTCAAATGCACAAGTCTTACAGACAACATTTATTACACGAACTTACATACCTTTTATGTAACGGTAGAAATGAGATTTGTTCTGTTAAACATGACACTGCTTTCGAACAAGTAGAAAATGATGTTGTCCACTTAATACGTTTTGCTAGAACAGCTTAACTGAACGAAAGAAAATGTCACATACATATATAGATATTGATTGGTCTTTTTCTATCAAGCGCAAGAATTTCTAGAATTTCTTGCGTTTGATTTATCCAGTAAATCTTCACGCATGCCTTACAGTATAACATTTATGATATCACTACAAAATTCTATCAAAAGCGTGACAAATTTCACCGTTGAGATGTCACTTCAGAGCATGCTGTTATTATCAGGATTGTCTTGAAGAACTATTTTCTGTTGATAAATAAGCTAATAAACGTGTGTCTTCTGACTCAGGGGTTACATTCCACGTTTAGAAAAAATTACGGCAAATATCAAGTCATGAACGGATTTCGAAATATAAGATTTCTTTATCTGTCAAAATCAAATACCTGGGCCCAGTTGTTAAAAGGTGAATAGTTTAATCAATTATTAGAGCAAAAATGTTTTGTGTATCTTTAAAATCCAAAAATTAAAGTTAAAACTTTCAACTTGTATTTTAGTACAGTAAAATAACATGCAAAATAACAAGTTTTTCCCTTTTACATCGATCAAATTATTAGAGTTTGAAAAATATTGTGAAACAGTGATTAAGCTTTACATACGGTACTTCATATTCTTATATTTTTTAATCATCAGGATTCCTTCTTCATGTATATTTTATGGTGGGGTTGGGTGGTATTATGTATTCTATTATGTTTTTCCAACAGTTTCCGTTACTGTCTTTTCGTATGGACTGAAGAACAATTTCCTTGAGTATTTTTCTATTTATTTTACTTTATTCAATGTTAGCACTGAAATATGATGGTTATAATCATATATACAATGTATCCGGTGTAGACATTGAAACATCACCTTAATAACTAGATCGTAGAGGAGGACAGTCGGGCGGGGTTGGTCTGTAGGCAAGTTATGTAATACATAACGTTTATAAAACACAGACGTTGTGTTTTCCACGTCCGACGTATTGTGTGTCTGGTCATACCGATGATACAGGTCGCGTCTGTGAGATTCACCGACTACCAATTGAAACCGAGAGTACTGGACTTGGGGATGAAATAAAAAATGTGTTTACTTTGCAGAATGCAACATGAGGTGTCAAGTTACTCTCAGGTTTTAGCTACCGATTAATGTTTTATATTTACATGTAAATATTTTTTAAGTAAATAAAGTCTGTTTTCTTCATAACTAATAGAAGACAATCTGTTGTCATCCAAAAAACAACATATAAAATATATGGACAATATCAATAGCACATAGGGACAAAATATATACTATATCGCTTGAACAAATATTTTCTTTCCGAAAACTCACAAGAATTAATTAAATACCGTATCGATAGCACACAAAGACAGTAACCCCCCACAAACAATGGTCCCCATGAAAATACCGAATCGAACGAGCCTCAATAAAAAAAGCAATGGAGGGGACTTATGTACCACAGAATGAGAAGAAGCTCCCAGGAAAGATGGCGGTGGACCAGGTGATTTAGTGTATCCTGCTCCATGTCTGTAATCAGGTGATATATCAGGAACGTAGATGATTAATGTTACATATCAGACTAGTACACTTGTAATTACTCACTCTAAACCCCTGAAGGAAATTGGTTTCCACTGTTCGACATTGTACTGGGCAGTCGTAATTATAAATTAACCAAACGACTTGTTAAAACGAACAGGTATCGAAATCATCAACAAATTGTTAGCAAAGAAATAGTTTTGCTTTTGTTTGTTTGTTTTTAGGTTGTTTTTATTTATTAATATCTTATCAACGTATCCTGACTAATGACTGGCTATGCTGTGATTAAAATGTATTGGCTAAAGTCATGCCCATATTATTTTCATGTAAATAGATTATCGTGTATATTAACAAGATCTCGAGATACACTAGAAAATAAACATGTGTATTACACGTGCATTCTATGATACTGCGCATTTGTCAATTCACGTAATTGTGTATATAACTGTCACTCGTGTTGTTGTTAACAATAATGAGATATGACATGCGAATATATGTGACGTCATTCCATCGTCACGTAGAGCATATATGTCGCTTTGTGTCACTGTCAGCGTAATATTCGCAAGTCAGGACATCACGACAATAAGAAAAGCATTGCAACAGATAACAATTGTACGTGAAAGATCAAATATATTGGGTGATCAAGAACAGACAATAATTTTCTGATAACAAAATGGCGCGAAATTTATACAGATACTTTGAACACCCTAGTACAACACTTGTAGGTGAATGACTGAAATATTCCGTCTATAATTTACTCATTACTCCTTAAAGCATCAACGACGATATTGCGTCACAACCACAGTTCCCCATGGCACCAAAATCACAAGTTGTTCATAATTGTATATTTATAAATAGTTATAGAAAGGATGTGGGAAAATACAATGCTGGCGTGACTCCGTCTCCAAATGTGTATTATCAGAAGGTCATTATATACACATAAATCAAAGTACGCATTAATATGTTAATAAGTTTAATAATCCTTAGAAAAGGTATAATTTGTCTACAATCTCCTTCTAGATACATGAATATTTAACCTTGTTTGCCATGATAATTGGAGTATTTTATACGAAGTATTACTTTTCAAAGCACCTGGTGCGTTGAATTAAGAATTGTGTTGCTTAAATGATATCAAACATTGCTGGTTGCTAAGGTTAGGATAACCCCAAAGAAGCATATCAATAGATGTATTCCGTCTTTTCGTATTGCAGAGTTTATCTGCTCTTGTGAGCAGGTATTGATTGTTACGTCATTTGTTTGTGAGAGGAACGTCATCAATTTTTGAGAAAACGACGTAATTTTCTCACACAAACCAATGACGTAAGAAGCAATACCTGCTCACAAGAGAAGATAACTCTGCAATACGCAAAGACGGAATATGGCGGTAGATTTATAATATTAGTTGTCTGCTTAAATAAGTATATAGGGCAATTAAGGTAATAGTTAATGTTTAGACTGGTCGATTACTGACATTTGTTTCTGGAAAGATCATTCTTTAAAGAACTACATTTTAACCGTAGTTTGTAGTTGTGTTTGAACGTTTTGGTCTAATTCTGTTCCGGAGTTGAAGTAAGACGAGGAAGGATAACAGCACGTGATTTCAGAGACTTCTCTTAATTTGAATAAGATAGGTTGGTTTGCAAAATTATGTAATGATTCCAGTCTTCGACGATAGGCGGTAAAAAGCATTTACAGATTTACAAATGTGATCGCATTGGCAAACACTATGTTTAAATTACCAAAATCATGAAATATTTTAATTGTATTAATTTGAAAAAACATTTTTACGTATTGTCATCAATTTTGAAATCGATCAACTGTTTTTTGTATATATACTTCCATATATTTTTTCGCCTGCCACTTCAGAACGATTAAAAGCGTCAATCCCAATCGGAACAAATTCTAAATCTATCAGTTATTTCGGGTATAAAAAGGAAAAAAGGAAATATCATTCACACGAAGTTATAGCATAACATTAAAATCATCCCCCAGATTTGGTTTAGTTAAGAGTTACAATTGTCGATACCCCTGTTTGTATTTGAAGGTCTTATTGTGAGAAGTCCATCATTTCTTTTAATAATGTTTAAATTAACGACTAGAAACATGAATCGTTTCAAACTTTAAATGACTAAAATGTAATAACTATTGACCTATTCTTAACTTGTATTCAATATTCTACAGAAAACAATACACTGTATTCCGAAATGTGGAAAAATTTATTAAGCAGACAGTAGGTGGAATACTAAATCTTTTTTTCTCTATTGAGACTGGTTTGTTTATATTTCTTGAAATTTTCTCTTTTGTTTTGAAATTTATTATATTACATTTACCCCAGTAATGCCCATTTTTATAAATTTGATATAGATAATGAATAGGAAGGTATTGATTATGTTTAATAATTACTAGAAATACGACTAAAGGAATCAAAAAGCCTATCAAAGTAAACTCACCAAGTGGTATTAAAGTTTAAAAAAAATGAAAACAAATCCATTTAAAATAACCTCTTGTAATTTTTTGGGGCAAATTGATATGTATAAACTAAAAAAAAAAAAAAAAAAAATGTAATCAGGAAGGTGAAACCAGAGCGTCATTTCTGGTGGAGTCATCATCGAACTAATCCGTCTTTTCGTATTGCAGAGTTATCTGCTCTTGTGAGCAGGTATTGATTGTTACGTCATTAGTTTGTGTGAGAAA
>JAUMHH010165310.1:4819-16975 GCA_032359455.1 Chlamys rubida | reverse complement strand
ATTCCGTCTTTGCGTATTGCAGAGTTATCTTCTCTTGTGAGCAGGTATTGATTGTTACGTCATTGGTTTGTGTGAGTTTTCTCAAAAATTGATGACGTTACTCTCAATACTCGGAATAGCTCAAAAATATTATATACCTTATACTATTTCTCGTGTTTTTCTTCATGACATATCATTGACAATTAAAAAAGCTACTTTGTAAAATAATATCAGAAATCCTACATAAATTAAATATCGTACCTAGATAAGATATGGGAATCAGATTTCAATCGTATAAGATATTGCTGATATCATAGGAGATATCTTAATTATATATATATATATATTATAAAAAGAATAAAGGATATGTTTGATATACGAGATATCTAATCCAATCTGTTTTCTATCTACATATAAAATTCTTATGTAGTTTATAACATACATCTAACTATATAAATCTTATTTAGTATATAAAAAATAACCATATACCAGGTACCATACAACATATCTCATGTATCTCATATATCGATAGTCTTGTCATGGACAATATTCAGTTCGTTTGCTCTACCAATATACCACCAGGTAGTAACATTTCAAATCAACATTCTTAGAATTATTTTGGCAATGTTTTGAATGTGAAACTCTTTCCTAAAAGAAACCAATTTCACGGTAACTCAGCATATTTCCCCAACAAGTAACGCAACTGCTTATTTGCATGACTGTTGTGTGACAGTGATATTGATATCCTTTAGGAAAAGTTTCAAATCAAATATTTATATGATGAGCAAAACAGATACCCAGCATGTCTATGAACTAAAGTACGTATCCTCAAAGTAATGATCAAGAAAATAATCCGTAATTCCGTACTAAACTATTTGTAATTTATCAAGTGGTATTTAACTATCATTTTATTCCGATATTTTTATAATGCTTTCAATGTAGTTAATTGCAGATATTTCGCAATGTCGTGTATATCTGAATACGATTCATATACGGATGCTAAATATATATATATTATAACGTTAATTTGTAACTTGGCGAGACAATAAACCAAACAGAACACATTCATTCATATTCCTCGAGCTCGAGCAGAAAAAAAGAAATGAATAAAAAACGAACATAAGTCTTTTATAAGCCCCCTGTACGTGAGCCAGGATATTAATATGTGATTTTACAGAGATATGGACTTTCTTGTAAATCGAGATCACGCCATTTAACATTGATGACGTAATATCCCGGATGTGTGACCTCGTACATGACCTCGTAAAGGCCATCCCCCGTGTAGACTACGCATGTCTCAATAACACAATGAGGTTTTGGTCCATATATGGAAACAGTCGGGCATCCGGTGACGTCAGAGGTAGCCCATATCTGAAATGCAAACGATACAAAAATGTAGCATAATATGGTTCAATTATGATACCAATCTAATTAATCAGATCTTCGCTTCGTTTCATAGATTGGAGTTTAGATTTTGTGTAAGTGATGACGTAATGTCATGTGAAAGTATTTGTCATACTTAATTTTTTACCCTGTGATAACACCGTGCCAAGTATATTAACAAGGGAAAAATATGTGTATTTTTTTTTATTTCCAGACAAGAGAGACTGAATATTCTGGTCATGTTGTGGCTAAAATGAACGAATTGACACCTAAATTAACCGATGACATCATTCTACACAGTTTTTAAAACGTGATAGGGTCACAAGAGAAATGTATGTTGGGCAAAAACGTTAGATCGAAACCTGTAAGATAGCCTCTATTGGATTGGTTGAAAGCAAGCTGTGTTTGGTGTCTTGATTGGTTGTTATAAGTATGAAACTGTAATACAGTTGACCTCTGACGTGACCCTTATTTTGAGGTTTGATCTTCGACGCGATTTATCAACAAACGAAAGCGATGCGAAGGTCTTATTTTATCTATATTGTTATTATTTCAGTTTTGTCAAAAGGGCATTTCTGTCAGCTGTTTTACATTTTTGCAGAATAATGAAATGATCTTTTTGTAGTTTTCTATGAATCTTTATCCAAGGAGAATTAATTTTGAAAGCGTCAATCGGAAAATGATATGGAAAAACTGTACTGATAAAAATGTGTCATACTCAACCCGAAAACAATAACATAATAGTCAAACTATGTCATATGAGAGCAATCTTTACCAATTACGTTCAATGGGAATAAATATGAAATCAAGCGTATTTAAAAAAAATTGCAATTATCCAAAGCAAATATTTCATATTGTTTCAAACAATAATCACACATACCGAAAAACAGGATATCTGACAATGTCATAACATAATCAACTGAGGCTGGGTTTCTACCTCCTGATCAAAAGTACAAATATTTTAATTTCGTATTCCATTTTGTATACTATAACATGGTGCTGTTTTTATTTACTCGATGTGAACATAATGTTCATTAATGTTTTATATCAATAGTATATTTGAATGTTGATATATTAAAAACATCCTACAAGATAATAGCAAATGTTACCTGAAAGTTGTTTTTGACGCCGACGTATCCCTTTGTTAACCCGACGCCTTCCACATTTAGCTTGTCATTTTCCCGAATGCTACTTTCTTGATCTGTGTAGGACGTAAGCCATTCTTCCTCCGTCATCCCAAATATGTCGATATCACATATTCCTGTATCATCGATATATCCTGTATATTCCACATCACAGGATTCCTCCGGTTCTGTTTTCTCGATGTTGATTGAGAATGACGGGTAACAGGGTAGACAGTAAACACTACTGACACAGCTCAACACTGACGCATTCACTTCAAACGCAATTGATGATATGAAATGCGTTGGTAACTTTGGGTTGATAAGTTGTTTCTCATGATGTGGATGAGCATGTTGTTTCTCGTTTTGTTTGGACACCGTATTTGATTGATTGATGTCTAAGGCTTCCTTTCTCTGCACTGAGGATATTCTCATAGAGAGTTTGTCCGTACGATTATCTAGATTTTGAAATCCTTGGAGATTTTGAAGCATGTCTGTTCGTCTTTGTTCGTTGACACCGAACTCACGGTTAGTTTCCTCCGTGCTATTTTCTCTACTTTTATTGATTTGACCATGTGCCAAAGGATCTGCCGTCTCCCCATGTCCTGCAGACAAACATTTCACATCCTCTCTGTCTACTTCAGTGTTCAATTCATCTTTCTCACTGATATAATCTTCGTCAGAGATCTTGTTGGGATGCTCGTCCTGATGGCAAGATTTTTCTTTGATTCGACTGATATCTTGAAAAACGCCAACGGTTTGTAAAAAATTGTCCCGGGCACCCTTGGACATACTGAATCCGCGATACGAATCCTCGAGAGTTTGGACACTTGATGAAAACGAGTCGAGACATGTTTCATTTAAAGTATTGTTAGTCTCTAGATTCCCATCATCGTTTTGAAGGAGATTCCGTTTCGTACGGTTAATTATCTCATGACTATAACCACCAGCCTCGTTATAAGTGGTCTGGTCACTGTTACAGACTGACCATGCAGTTCCTGTTTCTGTGATTGCATACAACTGTTTCCCTTCAACATTTCCTTTTTTCTCCGGGTTATGAGCCTCATCTTCATACGAGTTTTTGTCATTTCGAATAAATCTGTGCAAGAGACCCACCTTCTCTGCAGTTTTCGCAAAGGAATGAAATTCGGGATCAAATCTTGATGAAAGGATGCCCGAGAGATGTAAATCTGAATCAGACAGACTAAAAGATTGCCCTTTTCTCAAGTGTCTAAGGTATTTACGCCTAGCTGCAGCACAGTTTGGTAGACGCTCTAACTCGTTCGAGTCGGACTCTCCGGAAAGGTCTTTGGAGCTTCTGTAGTAACGTCTTTCTTCGTCTATCGAAGAATCAGGTGTGCTGTTGCTCCTGACCAACTTCGGGTCGAGGTGAATGACTCCACGATATGGACGCCTATGTACTAATTTGTGACCACTTAACGACGCGCGTTTAGTATCCACGTTAGCACCAATTGATATTGCAGAGGAAGGCCTCAAGTTTTCGTCGGCTATTCCGCTGTCAACTGTGTCGGTCGTTGACTGGCGAATCGCTCTTTTATCAACATGTCGCGATTCTCTAAACTCTTGGTCGTTAAATGCAACTCTGACGTCTGTACTCAGCATACTGGTCCTGGAGTCCTGCTCCTTTGCACTATGTGTTTTCTGTCTGAAACATGTATTGTGTATAGACGATGCACAGCTGTCTTCTTTTAACTCATTTTCTATATTTTCTTCAGAGTTGATCTTTATACAAATTCTTTTACGAATCAGTCTTAAACATGAAACGCGCAGTGTCCATCCGGTCGCTTCTATGATGTCATTTTCTGTAACCTGCGTACATTTTTCTCGATGCGGTGTCGGAACAACTATATTCATATTGGAAGGAAGGCAGAGTGCTAACTCGAAACTTGGAATTGTGCGAAACATCATCAGTGTTGTGTTTTGAAGTTGATCACAGATTGCAGTATCCGACTTTCTCCTCGCTAATTCTTCATATTTGCTGTCTCGCCACTCGATATCATGATGTTTATTAAAAGTTTTTGGAATATCTGAAACCCTATCTTCTGAAGTGGACGCACCTAAAATACCTATAACCGGAATCGGTCCAGCCGTTTTATCCTCGACTGTCTGTTCCCTGTCAGGGAGATAAATTCTTTCCGTATTATGTGAATCACTGTCCTCTGCTCCGACTGGTATCAGTAACGGGGTTGGTTTATCACATTGAATTGTCACAATGTGTGTCGTCTGCTCGGGAACCACACCCTGATCATCAAAAACAGAAGGTGACTGTTGGCTGTCGAGCCAGTGATGTAAATAACGACCCTGACCAACAAATCCGTCAGCTCGCTGTTTATCAACATCTTGTATTTGCGGCGATGTTAGCCTGTATTTGTCCGTGTGTAAGTGGTCGTTTCTTAATATATTACCGCCGTCTGTCAGACGCGAACTATCAAAGCTTTGTTCAATACATGTGCCGGGTTTTGAGAAAGCTGACAGAAATGAGCCAGCAGCAGATTTTTCTGCAAGGATGTCCGATCGATAGTTATTAATATTCTCTACACAATGTAATGCTTTGTCTAAGTCCGTGGATAAGTCGGTTGCCTGTATCTTATTAACTGGCACGACATTAGAACTGCTATGAGCTGCTGTTGACACACTCTCGTCATTGATCGAATCCCCATTTCTATCCTGTGGCTGTGATTGTGGACTGTAAGCGTTATCGTCCCTTTCAGAATATGTCGAGGAGCAGGGTGATGCGTCATCTATCCGACAACTAAACAAACTGAAATTTGAAAGAGATGACGTCACATCTCCGCAGGTTGATGACGTCATTTCACTAGCAGGTGTCGATGGGGTAGTGCAACAAGTTTGGCTCATATCAGGAAACACATTCTGGCTATCTACACACTCGGTGGGTGATATGATAGACAGGTTTCGGGGAAACCGTGCCTTGTTATAACTCTCGCCAGGGGATTGTCTCAGCAACCGATCGTTATATGCATTACATTTCACCACACCGCATGTGCTATCGCTTGATTCTATACTTTCCGTCCGAGAAATGACATTGTCTTGTGATGAAACATCTTGACACCCGTGCAACTGGTCTTGGGTGACTGCTATAGAAGAGGCGTAATCTGAACACGAGAGACTGTGTAGCTGTTGTGATTCTTCGGACAGAAAGCCATGCTGGTCGCTCGTATAATATTGGAGGTCTGTCTCTGTATCACTGGAGTGTATACCTATGTACAAGCCGTCACTTGGTTTAATATTCATCCCAGGTACAAGCGGTTCCATTTTTGTCCTATTAATTCGCATAGACTCGCTGAGGTGTTCTGGACCCGCCTCAGTTCCCGTCCCTCTCACTGACTCCTGTTTGTTTGTTTCTGATGGTTTGACATTACCGTCACTGTACATATCACTCACAGTCCCTCTCGCCTCGTCCTCAGTTATATCAGAGTCGGTGTTGATACTCGTCTCACGAGATGTTGATGGCACTGACGGTAAAACAGGTATGCTAATTTCCTCTCCATTCTTTGTTATAACCTTTCGTAATACCCTCTTCTTTCGTATTGTGAACTGCCTCTTAAGTATTCGTTCGGATTTTCTCGGGGACTTTCCATTGCCGTTGCTGTTATTTTTATCACCGTTATCATGCTGAGATATGCCTCCGGGGTCCCTAATGAAGGAGTTATTCTGTTCATCTAATGAACCCAAAGACATTGAATCCAGAATGAAAAGTTTATCATTTGTGTCGTTCATCTTTCTTTGTTTAAGATCACATGGTTGATAAATTTTGGCTTTGTATGGTGAATCTCCAACATGTTGTGTCGCAGTTTTAATGGAAATGGTGTGGATCCCCGCAAAAATTGGAACGAACGTGAATAGAAATGTCCCTTTACCATTGCATTGACAAGAAAAACTGATGTTTTTGGTATTGGAATTTATATTTGTCATTCTGTCAAAGTCCTTCACACGTAAGAATATGTTTCCAAATCCGTCGTCAAGGTAACCGTGAACATGTTCTGTAGCAGCTACCTTACTGGGTATCTGCTGTTTTGTGCTTGTCTCTTTGTTGTCCTTTGTAAGGTTTTTGGTGTTTGGAGGCAGATTGGAGTTCAGCATATTAACTATCCTCTCACAATACACGTTGTGGCGAGGTCCTTGGATGTGTACAGATACGTCATGGATTCTAGATATATCTGTTGCGTGGAAAGTGAATCTTGCTTTCCGTCCCGTTACCCCAGTACAAAGTCCAGACCCCCGAACATGGCACTTAAGTGGGACATCTGACGACAGCACGACGGCATGATACTCTGGGTAGCTCTGTTCTGACATCCATTTTATGGCGCAGATAAAATGAAATATCTTCTGTTCCGTCCGCCTGTCAGCTATCGCCATTTCCTCAGGTGTTATCATATTCTGAAATGGTACAACCAAACAATGCTATTACATGTGCTGTTTATATAGTGATTTATATTAGGATAGTAGATGTCTTTGCTAATTACTTAGTTTAAAACAAATTCTCAGTTAATTAATGATTTTGTAACCTGATATGTATACCTTATTAAAATGAAAGATATCAGAACTCGGAAAGCGTATTTGTTATCTGATATGTGCTTGACTTGAGCATCCCTGTATTTGTAATATATCTTATATTTTCTTTCTTCGTACTGTGCTAAGATTAACATGCAAACCAAACATTTTGATCGCTCCAATGACAGCAAGAACTAATACGTGGATATTTCCCAATCGGGAACTGTTCGAGTAATTGTGGATCAATCTCGACGCAACGTCAAATTAAAATTTTGACAAAAATTCCGATGGACCTTACGAAAATTATGATAAAACAACATGGCTTTGTTTCCGAAAAATGACTGTTCAGTCAAATGGTCAAAAATGTATTTTAAACAAAATAGGACTACAAAGAACGATAAAATGATGCTATTTTTGCTGTTAAACGTAAATTTAGGGAATGTATCTTTTAACGATTTATGATGTCAATAAAACAGTCCCGTTCAAACATAATCTTCAAGGTATGTTTGAACGGAACTCGGATTTCGTATCATCAAAAACGTTAAAAAGATGCATTTCAATCCTTAAATAGATATGACGTTTTGCACATGCCATATGACAATGTATTATATTGACATGTATGATAATATCATGAACATATTTGCTGATGTAATATGCATTTTGAAGACTTTATATACTAAATGTATGAATTATTTCACATGTATGATGATATTATGTACATTTTCGCAATCTATGACGAAGTACCCATATATGATGACGTAGTATACATCGCCATCCATGACGAAGTGTCAATATATGATGACGCACCTGTGGTAGGTTGAGACATCGCTGGGCCAATCTTATCCCTAGTCTGCAGTTGGTAATGATATTGTGATGCTGCATGTTAGGGTAGTCAGGACACACACCAGGCCGTAGTGCCTCCAGAAGGGCGCACAGTGATATCCCGTCATTCCAGGATGAGGAGAAGTTAGTAATGTTTTGAAAGGGGATATTTTTCTTCAACCATGACAGCAGTACTTTTTTTCTCTTTGTATCTAAAAATATATAACAATAAATTAGAATTGTAATAGATACCAAAAGTTTGCGTCATTGCCAGTACAGTTGTATTTACTTTATATTTCATGAATCACTCTCTTTTTTATGAGGTTTCCTGGAGCGAATTATTGTGCCTTTGAAATAAAATTGGACACACTGAAAGATAATTAACGGAGGTTTTATCTGACAATATACTCATAGTTTCCATGGAAATGATTTGCAAACTATGGCGTGTTATTCTCGGAAATAAAATTTCACTGTCAAGATTTTGTAATGCAGAAAAAGCGTTGCAAAATTGATTTAATCTGAATAACTTGCATACTCCGAAAACCTTTATAATACAATTATATAATTATATAAACCTTTATAATACAATTATATAAAAATATTTTCATATGATTATTTAAAATACTTATCTTTAAGCATGTGAAATTGTGTTTCAGTTTTGTTATAATTAGCCTGGATTAATTCCAACGAATAAAGGATAAAGATGCATGAAATGACGGGGGAAATCGTGAATACCTTTGGCACGATGCTGTAGGTAATAGTAGAATCAGTGAATCCTCATTAATGTTGAAATTCAATACTAAATATAACCCTATTCTCCAGTTGTCACTAGGGTAACGTGACGTTACTTTTCATTGTTCCAATGGGAACGCACCGCCTTCTTGTCACTCAGCAATGGCTACCAAGTTTTTACAACGTGGTATTCTAGACAAGTTTTTACAACGTGGTATTCTAGACAAGTTTTTACACCGTGGTATTCTAGACAAGTTTTTACAACGTGGTATTCTAGACAAGAGCTGCAGTACATATCATGTATGCTACTAAAAGATAACTCTATCATTTCTTATTTTAACTTGTGTGTGAAAGTAGAATTTATACTAAAATAATCTCACCTGAGCGGAATAAATCCATCATCCTCTCTAGCCACCTTGGTTTGACAGGTATTTGTCCGTTTTCGTCTATAAAGTACATCCGTTGATGACGTCTGTTGATCACCTGTATCGGGTTGAGATACCATAAACCCCGGATCTGGCAAGTAAATGAATGGGCCAGCATCTTCATGACTTCCCATACCAGCACCATGCAATGCGTCTGCTCTATAATCACAATACAGCAGTGATAAAGGATTAATACGTAATGGCTTGAAATTGTTCTTATGATTTTTTTTCCGTTTTTTACTTTTTGCAAATATTATTTTGACAAAGAAAGCAAACCAAACACTTTCTCGAACGTTCATGTCGTAACGATGGCCGTTTATATGGTAGATGACCCTATGTGAGTCCTGATAGTACATGACCCTATGAGTGTATGACTCTATTGCTATATAAAAAAGACTTACAGATCGCCTGCACGCTGTTTCTACACTTTATCTTCCTTCTGTACTTAGATATCGATTAAGAAAGATGAACACACAACACATAGAGGTTTTTGCACCGTCAAAACTTTGGTAATAGATGCAGTATGCCAAACATGGATCCCACTGCATCACGAACCTGCTTCGTCCTTCTAGGACTCATCGGCGATGCTTGTGTCCAAACAGTTGGAAATACAAATAGGTCTACACTACTTTTAAAACAAAAGGGAAGGTGCATAAAACCATTACGTTTAGGAATAAATGTCGATCGCCTATTTGTTGTTGTTGTTAATGGACTAATTAATGACTGTTTAATTTAATTTTAATTTGATATCAACAGTTATCTAACCGTGTTTAGATTCTGCTCAATATAGTATGCTAATTTTTATTAAATTTAATTGTTTTGGATTACCGCAGAATTATTTATCCCTGTAGCTTTAGTTAACTATAACCTTACCAAGTTATCGAGAAACACAATGAAGAAAGGAACAACATGGAAGCACACATCACAGATACATACTCTTGTTGGATTTGTTTTGCGGTGGAGAGGTTTTCCTTTTCACGACCATCTTTTAACATCTATTCTCAATTTTGAAACATCTTGTGTTGGAACAGCGAAAAGTCTGCGTCATAATCCTGAAACAAAAAGAATATTGATACAGTTCTAGGCATAGGATAAAATGTTCACAGCAAGGATATCAGGGACCCCTTCACAATCAGAGGTAATTCGGAAAGGCAATCGTCCCATATGTGGCAGACATCTTTTTGATTTTGTGCTTTTGCCTCCTTTCAAACCAGAGGTATTCCGGAAGGATACAGGTTCCATATATGGAAGCTACCTTAATGTTTCCTGTTTAATCCAGGCACGTATGCAGGTCACCAATGTAGTAAACGTCAACCATTGGTAACACGACAACCTCACAGTAGAGTAGGAGTAATATTAAACTGCGACTTGTAAACTCCTGCCGCTTGAAGGAGACGCTTTAGAAGCAATCCAACTGTGGAATGTTAATTTTTAGTACTTAAAACAGGCTCTACTTTAGCTTGTAAAGTGTAGCGTGTACAATCCTGATACCTTAAGTTAATTATCTTGTCAACGGTGACATGTTAACTCCTGATGCTTATTACAAAAATGTAAACTTCTGGTACTTAGAAAGGCTCTGGAGAAGCAAGTCAAATGTGACAAATAACATCCTGGTACTTAAAACAGACGCTTTAGAAGCACGCTAACTGTGATATGTTAAGTCCTGGTACTTCAACATACTCTAAATTATCTGGTAAACTATGACATGTACACTCCTGATGCTTAAAACAGGCTCAATATCAGCTTGGCAACGGTAACATGTAAAATCCTTGTACTTAAAAGAGGCTCTAAATTAGCTTGTCAAATGTAGCATGTACACTCATGACACCAAGGTATGGCACTGAAATAGGTTGTCGACGGTGACGTGGACACTCTTTATTCTTAAAACAGGACATTACAAAGCTTGGCAACTGTAAAATATGAACTCCTAGCACTTAGATATTGTCTGAAATATGTTCTTAGAAAAGACTCTGGCGAAGCAAGTCAACTGTGACATGTAAACGTCTGATGCCTTAAAAAGGCTTAACATAAGCTTGTCAACTGTAAAATGTAAACTCGTGGGCTCGTATTCATGCAACCGTTATCATGCTCACTGGTACTTAAAAACAACTGTGAACATGTTATAAACTATAACACGTAAACGCCTTGTACTTAAAACAGGTTCTGGAGAAGCAAGTCAACTGTGACATGTAAACTCCTTGTACTTAAAACAGAAGTGATTGCGGCAAATCCACGTTGGTTCTACTCTTGACATTTGACCGGCTCTATTCGGTCAGCTTGTCCCTGGTCCCATTGACGGCCCTAGTCCCGCTGTCCTCTATATAACCTGGTTCTATGGTCCACGTTGGTGGCATTGGGGTCATGGTACTACAGTTGTTAATTCGTCTGCTACCATGTTGTATCAATGTACTCAATATATAGAAAGGCACGGAATTCATAACGGTACGATAATATATGTTATCAACTTCAAATAACGGGAAAGGAAGGGAAAACAGCAGCTGAAACAGACGCATCAAAGCTCTAATGGAAGCTGAACGAATGTCGTAATTTTTGAGCTCGGTACATTGATACTATTTTTCTCATTCGCGAAGGGTATTATGCCATACTTGAGCACGTGGTTTTGCCTCTAGTCTATTGCTGACTTGTTGACTTTTTATATGGTACCCTTGTTTTTGTTATTGCGATTTCAGTTCATTTTATTTGTAAGTGTGCCTTGTAATTTTGTTGTCACTTCCCACGTTCTTGCTATATTGAAATGACATAACACGGATTAGACCCAGATTTATATCTTGGATGTCCTCGTTGAAGCAGAATATTCTTACCATTCCGGAACACACGTGGTTTTAACCTTCCTGTACTCTTCAAGGATTTTCATCTTAATCTGTCTTTTGTTTATATGTTGCCGTACTGTTTTATAGATTATTTGTGGTCTGGTGCTGTCCTCGTGTATCGACACAATGGTTTTATCTGTTTTATATATTACACTCTGCTGTTCTCAGACACAAGGACTAGCAAGCTGTTTGTCTCGCTCTGCCGGACAAATGACACACTGTCTAGGTATCAGTATATGTTAGGTATCAGTATATGTTAGGTATCAGTATATGTTAGGTATCAGTATATGTTAGGTATCAGTATATGTTAGGTATCAGTATATGTTAGGT